>CANSZD010000725.1:0-208435 GCA_947648045.1 Beta corolliflora | reverse complement strand
CAAGTTGAAAAATCTACATTATCATTTTTGTCAAATTCTCTATAATATCAACGGTTTTATAAGCCTCTCAATTATTCACCTACAATTTTCAACACGTTAATGAATTTTGTTGCTGGTTTTTGGATGTCCCATGTGTCTAAATTTTTCTTTTTAGGCATGCTTGGATTGGGGATAAAAAGGATTAAGGGAGTAATAAAAGTCAAACCACCTTAATAAAAGGAAAATGAAGGTGAGTTGAGATGAGATGAGATGGTTGTAAAGGGGGAATGGGAATGATGTAGTATTGTTGTGATGCGAAGGAGGGAAGAAGAAGCTATTATCCTTTAAATGAGGATAACAATTACCTTAGGAGGATGGTGAGTAACTATTTCCCCCGTCATGAGGGTAACATTTTCCCATTCATTCCTTTTCTTTCTTACCAACACTGACTTATCCTCTTTATTACCACTTCTTCCCTTTCATAATCACCTCTAACCACCTTAAATTTCCTTAGTTTGACTTTTATTACCCCTTAATGCATAACTCTCAATCCAAGCATACCCTTAAAGATTTGAGATGGTTTTAATTAGAAAATATAACAACGCAAAGGTAATAAATTGGTTTCAAGTACTAAAATAAAATTAGCCTCCTTCCATATAAAACTTTTTACATAGAATTTAACAACGCAAAGATAATAACAACCGCATCATCATTGAGACAATTCTTATGATTACTTTGAAAAAGGTGAAAAAAACCATATCAATTTTTATTATATGTTAAAACGCGGGGTAGGGATGGCAATTGCACGGGGCGGGTGCGGAAGATGGTCCTTCCACATCCGAATAAAATTTCAGTCCTCATCCTCGCCCCACCACCCACTGCGGGAGAAATTTTCAGACCCATTCCCGCTCCAACGGGTACGTATTTAAACCAATCCCCATCCCATCACCTGGGTACCCGCTCCCACTTCGTACCCCCAACTTTCCTATCAATTGTCAAACAATCTATACCAGAAGCTCAATACTACTTCACAACATAATATAGCCCACATTACAAATTTACATTTTGTAAAATAAGATTATTAATAATATAAGTATATCACATGGATTTTTATAATAAATTTTCTAATATATAATATGTTTCTTAAATAGATAGGAGGATATGAGATGGAGGAGAGCGTGGTGGGCTCCGGGCGGAGATAGCATAAAGTCCACACCCCGCTCCGGTCACCCCCATTACGGGGCGGGGATGGGGCGTGTCTCCTACTTGACCCGCCCCCACTGACATCCCTACACGGGGACACTTTATAGAGAAACTCAATGTTGTATATCATATTCTTATGAAATAAAATGGGACTCACTTTGGTAATGGTAGGTAACAGTATTCGAAAGGACTCTGTGGATCGACTTGCAGCCTTCGATCAGTTACCTGAGAATTGAACTGCAGCACAGATTTTTAACATTAAACTCCATCTCTATTTGTGAAAAATCAATAAAGATACCTTATGAAACTTACCTTTTCAGTAAAAAGACTATAAGCTGGTTCAGTCAAGTGAGTAAATGAAGTGCCAGAGTCAATAATCACAGTAAAGTTTGTGGCAGTTACATTAGTACCCATAGTAATGTGAGTTATGCTGACATTATATAAACTGTTGACAAAGGACAATTAGTATAAGCTCGAAAAATTCTTAATTTATGAAGTAATTGATATATAATCAGTGCATATTACAAAGGCATTTTATTCTCTTTGGAATAAGTTTTCATTTTAGCTTTTTGAAAATACCTCCTAAAATGCCGTTGTGATATGCAATTATTGATATACTTTATTAGAATTAATGAATTAGGAACCTTGAAAAAGTTCCAACACAAGGAGCAGGCAGAGTACAAAAATAACTTACTCTAATCGATCGGGGTTGAGTGGTGTTTCACCTTGTCTGTTATTGTCTCTATCTCCAAAAATAATTGTACCATAACCATCTCCAGTAAAACACATAGAATAAGAATTAGAAGTAAGGTTTTGACTTGCTAAAACACTAGGAAGTGATATGGGATCCATTGTTAGTCCAAGCAGGCCGTTTGGAGCTCCAGTTTCTAAGAAAGAGCCAGTCTGACGGACACCACAACTGCAATAACACACTTTGATCATCATCAACTAACCGGAAAACAATGGTTAGAAAAATCCATGTGAGGGGTTATTTTAAAAAGAATTAAGGTTGGCCTAGTTGGTTGGAGTCCCTCCTTCCACCCTTGTGATAGGGGGTTCGATCTTTGCCCTTGCACTTGTAAGGGATCTTCATCTTACCTTAATAAAATAAAATGAAAAAATGCAGCAGGATACATCTATTGGTTGATTACCCTAAGGTAACAATAACACATAATCACTAACACCACATCCCCTCATCAAAATTAAGCTGATCTTACCCCAAGTTTCAGGTCTAAAAGTTTGGATACGGTTTAATAAGTTCTAAAAGCTCTAAATACCTATTATAATAAGTTCCAATAAATAAGTTTACACAGGTTTAGCAAAATTCAGGTGAAAAGAACGCGCTCTATGTAGAATAAGAAGTGAAGGCTTACCCAAAAGGAATACGAACATTGAGTGCAGAAGAATTCGAGTTGGTTGTAAGATGCAATAAATCCTCTACTAAGTAACCAGAAGATGAAGTGTTTGCTGAGAGATAAGCAACACCATAGGGGCAATTGACTTGTGATGGCGTGCAGCTTATTCTGTTTTGACAGTAAGGGCTGGTGCATGAGACTTGGTTTCCTGTGGATGAATTACGTAGGCTGTATATATTGAGATCTATTACCTAGAAGTCCAGAATGAAAGAAAAAGCAGGACAAGTGAAAGTTACTACCAAGTTCTATAAAAGATCATTAATTAAAAGAAGGAATGTGATTTAGGAGTTTGATTATGCTTTCTAAACTGCCGTCAGACTCTGATTACCTCTGCTGTCAGACTCTGATTACCTCTGCTGTCAGACTCATTATCCTTCTGCTGTCAAACTCTGATTATGCTTTCTAAACACACGGAAATCAGAGTCTGACAGCAGAAGGATGAGATCATGGAAATTGTTAAATTTAAAAGAATAGGATAATGAATCTGGGCTTCCCAAGAAAGAGCAGGCCAATTACAAACTTGAAGGAGATTTCATCTCAACCAATTGGCAATCGTGGAGTGGCACTTCAAGATTATAAACTGGTAAATAAAGTATTTCTCATCTTCGCCCGTGTAAGACAACTCAGGTGTGCACAATATGGGGTTCAACATAAGCTTAATAGTTAGCATATGTGGCTTACCTCATTAGAAGTGAGCTGCAATTGTGTTACACAATTAGGCACGCAATCACAAGGTAACCAGAAGAGGTGACTGCCTGTATCTAGAGCCACTAGATACCAAGATTCTGGTGTTCCTACAGACACATTCGCGTAGTATAAACTGAAAAACAACCAAAAATAGAAAGAGAAAAAAAAGAGATCAATTTATATGAAGCCTATGACTAATCAAATGTCGTTAAGTTCCAACAAACATAATTGCTTAAATGGCTAATATAAACTCAAACATAACCAACAATAAAAGCATACGACTGATCAAATTTAAAGGTCCTACATATTCCTATTTTAGCATCATGAACTCCTTCTTTCTTGATTCGAAAGTTAACTGTAGTTGATAGCTCGAACGAAACCAACAAGAAAAGCCAATAACTGATCATTTAGACTGTAACCGAGAGTTTTACCGAGAATAAAACCAGCACAAATTGACTATATTTTCCATCAAACAGAAATTCTGATTCACCTAAAAATGAATACTAATACTATGAAGAAAACATTAGAGAGAGAGATGAAGAGCATACAATCCAAGTGTACTAATGTGGACAGTGGTGTTGCCGGAAGCAAAGGCAAGGGTGGTGTCCGTGTCATTAGCTCCATCTCCTGCTAATCGACGTCGATTGAAGACACGATCACGGTGAAACATTGCAGAGTAATAATCAGCTGTACCCTTCTCTGGAAATTGATCATCAACATTGAACATTGCTTTAACAGGACCAGAGAATCTATGATGAATATTGAATCCAAATGCATCTGATCCATGTCCATCACACCTTTCATATGTCCAACTTAGCAGCATTAAAACCAGTGCTATAATTATTCCATAACTTAACTTGCACAACAACATCTTATTGATATTATTGCCTGGAAAAAGGAAAAAATTATGTTGGAGATGTTAATTTTTATGGCTTATATTATCATCATACTTAATTTGTTATTTATATAAGAGAATCAAAATTGAATGGAAGTCAGACATTCTAGAGGAAAAGTATTGTGCTTCGTTTTCCTCTTTTTTGTCTTCAATGATAGATGAAAGTGGTGATTAAGCCAATTTTAAAATGATGATGATGAGCTATATCATGATTCATGACCAAACAAAAGAAGAAATAAAAGTCAAAATTGTGAGTCTGATAAATGGTTGCTTACTGTTTGATTAATGGTTGTAAGAAGAGGCTAAGTTGGCTAAGTTGGCATATCCATCTCTTTCTCTCTCTCTCAAATCTCAATGAAACAACTATTTTTCTAAACAATATTAAATTTTAGGGGGTAAAAGATGCTTTAGAATAAGAAGTTGACTTGACTTATTGTTACCTACTTGATTGTGAATTTGCTTCTTAGCAATTACACTCGACTTTCCTAATAAATTGACTATTATTATGGATGAAAATGTTTTTCCAATCGGAGTTCTTGATTTTTGCATATTAAAATAGACATTTACTTATCAAAACTAATATTTTACGGATAGAAATGTACTATGCAGATTAAAATTTGATTTTGCAGATCAGAACATGGTCTTGATGAGTGTTACTTGTTAGTATAAATAGAGTTATTTACAACTTAAGAAAGTTGATTTTTTTTTATAAAAAGTTTAGTTGAATTTTTATAAAAAGTTGTTCAGCCTATATAGTTAAAATCAAGTGAAGTAATTCTCGCAGATATGATAGCTAGAAACTAAAGTTGCCGTATTTTGTTAATCAAATAAGCATTTTACATAAAAAGTTCCAAAATTTCCGACTTTTTCTTTGAAATGTAAGTTTAATTGGTTTAAATTGGTAGACGGTAGTTGACACTCAACAAGTGAAAGATGATCGAAAATAAAGGAGATTGCAAATGTCTAAGATACCCCTCAAAGAAAAAGGAAGCATGAGAGGTTATGTACTCCCTCCGTCCCATAATATAAGTCCCCTTTCCTTTTAAAGTGTCCCAAAATATTAGTCCTGTTTCTATTTTCAATCAATAATTATGTCCAAAATACCCTCATGAAAATAATTTAATTTCCAAAAAGTCCTTATAATTTCAGCTTCCAATGCACCATTATTAATGATAAAATGGAATCTTTTACCTCATTGAACTCATCTACACATTAAACCATGCAACATTAATGTTCAGTTTTTATTTTTTGTTAAAAAGAAAAAACCAATATAGGTGTTTCCCAATAAAAACGAATCTTTTTATTCAAATAAAACAAGATTCTACTCTACCTTAATTCCCGTGTAAAAACAGAATCAGGACTTATATTATGGGACGGAGGGAGTAGTTTGCAATATGTATGGACAACCTGTAACAAAAATGTATGTTTTTCTTTTCTTTTCGACATAATAAGGGTTAAATATTAGTCAAAGGAGAGAGAATGCATAACAAGAATATAACGTAACTGTATTGACAATGGAAGTCCAGTAATTAGGGACAGATACTTGGTATCCAACATAATATAGAGAAATAAATTCCAATGGCGGGTATAGAAAATCAATGCCTGAGGCCCTGAATTAGAGGTGATCATGGGCCGGGTCTGGCCTGGCCGGGCTTGGCAAAAAAAAGTGGCTCATTTAGGCCCAAAGCCGCCGAGCGGGCCATTTTCGGGCCGGGCCAAAATTTAGACTTGTTTTGCATATTTACGTTGCCCGTGCCTCCGAAATTTTGCCCAAAAACGGGCCTAGCCGAGCCCGACCGCGGGCCAAAAAGGCGTGCCCAAAACCCGCCCATTTCCGGCCCGGGCCCATGTTGATCACCTCTACCCTTAATGAATGTCACAACACTTTTGTTCATCATATATTTTCCATCACAAGTCATAATTTCGTCCGAAAAGTTGTTTTTTCATGTTCAATAAAATATAAGCCATATGGTAGAAAAATTAAGGGTTTTTCTATAGGCTACTCCTGTGTTTTAACATTTTTTATACCCCTGTTTTTTTTTCCAAGTTATCTATAGAACATAAATAAATGAATGAACAAAACACAAGTAACACAAAGACCCACTCAAGGCCTAAACTTCAACGAGTTCAATCTTGCGTATAAGAGCGTTAAGTCTAAGATTGGTGTAACAGTTTGAGCCAAACTGAGTTATTCCAAGCTCAAGGTCGTGGTCACCTCTACTTGTTAGCAACCAAATCAAAAGCGTAAATACCGACTATCAATATTGCTATAACAAAAAAAAAATTCTTAAAGTTGATGGTAGGAGTACGATGAGCCTCTTAGCACTTAGCACTGCACGACAAAGAATGAACACTTTCCATCAAGATAGTAGAACAATTGTTCATAATATAAGCACCAAGATCTCATACTATCATATAAAAAAGCACATTATATATGATGATATACAATGCAATTTCTGTAGCTAAATAATATTTACAATTCCGGGTCATGACGGCCGCGGAGAAAAATAATAGAGAGAGCCTAAGCATAATTAAGACTACAGCTACAGAGGGACAGACTGGATCAGATATGTGGTAATCTATACCTTCAAAATATAATGCATGAACCAATCAATAAACTAAGACTATCTGGTAACTCCATAAGAAAGGAATTTACCAAAGAATTGATAAGAGGTGAAGGAAAGATATAATAAGTGTGCAAGTCCAGAAGTTTAAACGAGATGAATTATGTCTCAAAGCTGATGATGCCCCACTAATATGAGAGCCATTTTGCTGTACGGCTTGAGGTTCAATAGAAGATATAGGAGGAACTTGTCCGGCACTCTGAGGACTGATCGGCAGCGTGCTTGACTCCACCGCTTCGTTACCTGGGATTAGAATTTCATCAACCACAGAAATTACAGTATGATGCAAGAGCATAAATGAACAGAGTTTTCTATTCTTGGCTATGTTACTCAGACTCGTCTAATCGTGTCAAACACAAGTATGTGTCCAAGTGTCCGACTCGAATGTTCTAATTTATTTCCATGGAATTGGCCCAAAATGGGTTGTTGAAGTGTCTACATCCAGAGTGTTCAGAAACTGACACAAGTACTCGAGTTGAAATGAAGAGTCCAAGTAACAAAGATTTTCAGTGTGCAATCACAAGCACCAAATGAGATTCTCATCAAAGCAGAAGCGAGAGAAAGGGGACGCAAGGGGAGGGGGGAGGGGTTGTTTCTTTGTTACTTACAATCTGATGCCTTCCAGCCCAACACCATTTTTTCACGATCAAAAACTACACGATATCCAGTCATGAAGTTCTCTGGAAAACAAGGGGAAATACATGAGATGATACCATTACTAGAAAGTACAAAATGATACACGTGAAAGAGGAGAACATATACATAGTTTGGTTTAAATCTGTTCTATTCATTTTGTGCATACAATTGTAAGAACACAGGATTATGGAATATCCTCTGCATAAAGGTGGAAGCAGAAATCAAATAGATTTATAGATATACTCACGGCCAATGATATTTACGTCTTCACTTTTGACAATTCCCAAGCAGTACATGTCTCCAGCCTGAAGATTAAGGTTACATATTTCAGTACAAGAGCAAAATGTGGAAGTAATAACACATTGAAATAAAAATTACCGTAGTGGTAACTGGCACTATTGGAGCATTAACATAAAAGTGATCTCCACCTTCCATTGTGAGATTGATTGGGGGTGTGTCTGGAACACTTTGGCTTGAACTACAAGTTTCAGTTTGCAATGCTTCATATAATAAAATAAAAAAAGAGTATAGAGAAAGTAGCTAGATATTTGAAATCACTAGTACTCACCTTAAGTCATAACAGTACTCAAATGGAATGTCAGAATCAGATGTATGTCTGCTATCTTTTACCTGTGCATCAAACTGAAGAAAACGGATTTCTGAATACTTGAATTTCCTTTCGGAACTTTACTTGATATAACCAGTTAAAAGCTCTCAAGAACTTACTCTTTCACCAATTAGTGAATAAGCTGGGTCATTTAGATATGTGAATGAAGTGCCGGAGTCGAAAATTGCATAAAAATCATCAACGTGAGAAACATTTGTTCCGACATATATACGTGATATGCTAACATTGTAATGCGGACTGGTAAGAGGTTAAACAAGCAAAAGTCAGAAGAATTACAAAAAGATACCCATTCTTCAAACCAAAAATTGTCAAGTTGATGTTCATAGAAAACTAATCACTTACTTCAGCTTTCTGAGGTTAAATGACGTTTCACTTTGATCGGAGCTGCCTTTATCTCCAAAGGTGATTCTACCCAACCCATCATATCCAAAACACATGGAAAAAGAATTTGCAGCTACGTTCTGACTAGCTAACATGCTAGGCAACGATACACTATCCAGACCAAGCCCTAGTAAACCATTGGGAGCTCCACCACTTAGAAAGGAACCAGTCTCAACCTTGCCACAACTGCAAATCAGTTCAGCATGCTCAGATCACTACTTAACTCATACTTAAACAGAAACTAAATGTTGTCAAGCTCCAAATAATCAGCATGCGAGCCATTAGGTCCTCTAAAGTACTAGCATTTCAATTTCATTAGTTTGTACAAACTAACCATTTGTTATTACAATTTAGAAAACCTAAATGAATGTGTAACTTCAGTAAAGAACCTTGTAGTAAAAGGAAAACAGTTTTCTCATTTGCAGATCTTTGAAACACCCTGAAGGAGACACAAGTGGACAAGCCTATAATATTAGAAATGATCTCTGTTAAAATTATATATGTTGTTTCAGATTTTGTAATCAACTGGAATAAGATTATCTGGAATAAAGACTACATCTCACTTACAGATCATGACGTACCCTAATAAATTAATGACATGCAACTTATTACCTTACCCGAAAGCCGATGTCATATTTTCAAAGAAACAACCAACAGATTTAGTAACTCGTTCCTGACTTACCCAAAAGGGATTTTCGCATCTACAGGCTTAGAAGGACTATTATCCGCAGTCAGATGCAATACATCCTCCACTAAGTACCCAGAAGATGATGTGTTAGAAGAGAGATACATGACTTTGTAGGGACACGTGCTGGGTGAAACTGGACAGCTTGTTTTATGTGCACACAGAGGACTGTTGCAAGGAACCTCTGTCCCCGAGGACGATGTATTGAGGCTGTAAATGTTGAAGTCTAACTGGTACACCCAAAAAAAAAAAAGGTCAAGATCAATGAGGTGATCACCAAGAGTAACAAAAGCAAGAGAAAGCAGGACTCTCTTATCAATTCATAGCAAAATGATACTTTTTTATCAATTAGAATTGGAGCTATGTTTATCACTTCTCTGGGCAGCTATATATGGTATTTCTCTTTCCTTTTACTTTAAAAATGTTTTAGCAGCCTTGACTTTACAGAATATGACATTGAACTAACATAAAACACCTTCCTGGGAACTAGGGACTAGGGAATAGGGATACTTAAAGAGCTATGTTCAGACTTTTCTTGCAATTTTCTACCACAGAAGAATCCCAAATAATATTCTTGAACACTCAAATATGATATGACACCTGGTTACTGAGTATTAGATCAATATCGGCAAGCTGGTGGGAAAATGAAAATAACCATATCCAACACTCCTAATATCCACAACTTTTCGTCAAAAAGAAAAAAAAACTCCAAAACTTGTTCTATTTTCAGCTTCGAGCTTGTGATTGAAAATATTGCAACCAAAAGGCCAAATACCATACGTTAATCACAAAACAGCAATAACAATTATATCGAATTGATCCCATACCAACAATTAGTAGATGGCCAGTGCTAGTGGGAACTAGGGAGGTTCAAGAGGTATACAACCTCACCCGTTATGAATAAGGATTGTACATACAGATATTAAAGACAGCTAGCCTCTAAGGAGAGAAAACCACAAAGTCCAACAAGCGATACCCGAATGAATATCATTACCGATTCCATGGCATTGTGATTAGAACTATAAACTTTTGAGGCTACTGGCCTAGATTCAATTTCCAACGGGGACCTTCAAGTTTGTTTTTACATGCTTCTTGTTAGGACTATATTCTCATTTTCACCAGCAAAGAAACATACCCAGCTGAACAAAGATGGCTAGTGATAGAATCTGCTGAACTACCGAAAGGAATATCTCAACCACTCAACCAGTAAAGCATACAGAACATGGACACATTGTTTCCTTTTTCTTTCCCATATTAGGACTACATTAAAAGATTACTTTAGATGGAAACTCTGAGTATTTATCGCTATATAAGTCTTAAAAGCATACTACTTTTGATTATTTAAAGTATATGTAATATATTTTGGTTTAAGATAGATACAGTCATACATGAAAGAAAACCACTAAACTACACCAACGTTCCCTTGTGCTCTATTTAAAAATAAAGATACTAATTCAATTCAATCATACATTAAAGAGGTCCAAGCTAACATTAAAATACGCTGTTAGAATTAAAAAAGAAACTACAGTAAAGGATAACAAGTTAAAACAATACCTCATAAGAATTGTATTTGACTCCCTTGACACAGTTAATAGTTTTAATACAGTCACAAGGTAACCAAAACAGGTCACTTCCAGTGTCTAACGCCACCAAAAATGATAATCCTGGCGTGCCGACCGTTACATTTGCATAATGCAAGCTGAGAAAAAAAAAATCTACATTAGTACGAGTAACTAAAAAGACGACAACTTTTTACCTAAATTGACTAAATTATAAGCATCCTATGCTCAAAAAAGCGTTTGTAAAAAGCCAAGTATAACAATGCACCTTTTTTGCTTTTATCATTCTACAAAAACTCCAACAATTCCGCAACATTGCACTCTTGTAACTACTTCCCAGTTCCCACATGCTTTAGAAAAGGCAAAATAAAAAGTACTGCTCCCTCTGTCTCGTAATAAGCTTAACATTTTTTTCTCCGCGAAAAAAAATAAAGTCGAGCCAAAGAGAGAAAACAACCCAAAAAGTCTATTTTTAGTAAGTATTACATCTATTGAGAATCGGACAAAATAAAAATAAATATCCCTTAGATCCAAAATAAGTGACATTTTACTCCAATGAACATCTGTTTTCAATATCTTTCCCTAATTATTCAAAACATTCTTCATTATTAAGAAAGTATCACAATGTCTAACGTACCCTTATCAAATACTCCCTTGTACTAAGACAATTATTGCATTTAATGACATGTACATAAGTTAGATTGTTTTGTCAGGGAAGAATAATAACTCTCATGTCATGCCACATCTAACCTAACCATAATTAATAAATCCTCGTATGACATCACAATAGATTGTGGACGCCTTCTAACTTAGTTGGTGAGTAAGATTTTATGAAGATATACCTCATACCTGAAATTAAATCTCGTCTAATCGTCTACATCATTACGCTTAATCACTCGTTTACCCCATAAAAAAAACATTATAAAATGAATAAGAATCTAGGAAAACATTAAATTTTGGATACCAATGACAAATGACAAAAATTCTCAATAATGTTTACTCAATATTTAAGGGAAAGAAATAATTAGTGGACATATAATTAAGAAATAGAAGTGGAAAAAAAAAGAAAAACGAAAAGAGGAGAGAGAAAGTACAATCCGAAGAGACTGATTCGATAAGTAGTGTTGCCAGACGAAAAAGTGAGAGGAGTTTGAGAGTGACCGGAAGAGGACGATAGCCGGCGACCATGGACGGCAATATCACGGTGAGATAAGGCGGCAAAGTAACCGGCTGTTCCCTTAGCTGGTAACTTCTCACCGGCGTCAAGAATTCGGTTCACCGGATCCGAGAATCTGTGATGGAGTTGAAACCCGAATGTCTGGAAAGCGTAAGTGGGCCAAGAAGCCCAGCCCAGAAAGAGAACTAATGAGAGAATGACACGTGTGTAGCTCCGGATATTGTAAAATTCTGGTGTAATTGTATTTTTAGTAGTAGCCATTTATAAAAATTGGATAGTTTTTGTTTTGTATAAAATTATTAATGAAAGAAGAAGGGAAAATGAAGTAGGAGAGGATTCAAATATCAAAGTGATTCAGGGTGGTTTGCTAATTGCTAATATAAGTTGGAAGTTGGAAGAAGAGGAATTTTGGGTGGTTTGGTGGAAAATTATAGTCAAGGTGGTGGCCTGGTGGGAGTGGGACCTTTACTCAAAAGAACCCACCTTCTTTCGCTCTTTGAATAATGAATAACTAGTATTCTTTGCACGCTATGCGTGCGTGTCATATTAACATTTTTTTTCTCAATTTGTTATTCATAAAAAAATTGATTCAAACAAACATTTATAATGATTTTTAATTTATTTAATATATTTTTCTTAAATCAATGTTACGTTGGTTTTTTTAGTTATTTGTTCATCATTATTCAAATCTCTATTATATAAGTGAAGGAAATACAAAGCAGAAGAAAGCATGTGTTCAAATAAAGTGGAAGAATTTGTGTATTAGATTCAATCGTTGAATAAAAGTGGAAGAGTTTGATTTATATAATAGAGATTACCAAATAATAATCAACATTTAGGTTTTAAAATATTATCGTTATAATTATTAATATGAAATTAAAGTTTTTATTTTTTGTACATATTGTTTCAATCAAGTTATATTGTCAATTTAATTTTTGATGAGAGTTTTTCACACATATTTAAGAAGAGGAAATCATTCTCAATTTAATATTTAATTGAAATTTAAAATTCAATTCCATTAATAACTTGTTCAACATATATGGCAAATAGGAAAAAGAAAATACTATTTAATATATATGACAATTTAAATCATTAAGGGTATATTAGACTTTTCAGAGGAGGACACCATCTTCCTCCCCCTTCCCTTATATAATAGAGATGAATATGGTCGATAAACAAATCCAGCAAACTTTCTACTTTCTATGATTCACCCCTTTTGTAGTCTGTGTGTAATTTCTTTTGCTCCAACCGTGGTCAACTTGACTTGTAAGTTGTGAGTCTTGTCACACACATACTTTCTCGATTCTAAAATAAATGTAATGTGCGGGTAAGAGTGAGATATAGGGATTAAGGAGATGAGAAAGGTAGAATGGAATTAAAATATAAAAAAAAGGACCTATGTAATTGTGTATGAAGAAAGAGATAGAGAGATTAAAGTGTCAAATAAATAGAGTTCTATTTATTTTGAAACGACCTAAAATGATAAGTTATTCATTTATCTTTGAACTGCTGAAATTTTTGAATTTGAATTGAGCGTCGAGTTTAAATTTTCAAATTTAACTTTTCTGTAAACCTAAATTGAATTTAAAATTATGTTATAATATTTTTATGATTATTTTGTTACTTCTTTTGAGTTTCCCACGGGAATTATGAACATTGTTACCATCAATTGCTAGTTTAATTCTATATTACATTTGAAAAAAATAGCTAAAAATATTTCAAATATGTTTAGGAGCTTCTCGAGTGGAATTTAGCTATGTTCAACTCTTGAAAATTATTGACCAGATATGGAACTGCATGAGAAGAGAAAACCTATCTTAGATCTATTGTATAGGGGTCGTTTTTTTAATGGAAAAAGCAATGAATATGTAATATCCGATCCCTCATGATTGATTTAAAGGGATTTAGCATGCTACTCATTTCAATAAAATATATCTTTCTTTTAGGGAGCTTATTTCCTTAGTTACTCGTTAAGCATTGATGATGATAGACTCGACTCCGTATTGGTCGAGTGTTACAGAATGTCTCCATTAGAAATCATCTATAGTAAGTAAGTGCAATCCCTCAGTTACTAATTCAATGCTCGACTAATTATATAATTCTTTATTCATAAAAATTACTGTGACGGTCGATATTAACTATCCAGATGAGAAATAATCTGATATCTCATTCAAGAAAATGAAAAAAGAAGCAAAATTTATACACAACTCTTTTTAACTCACATTGTCTAAAAGACAATAACATAACCCTACCTCTTTCTAACTTACAATTATAACGAGTCTTGTTTTATGATTAGTGATAAATCACAGATGTCAAATTAATCGATGAATGAGGCATCATATGAATAGAAGAAAAAGGTTTAACCAAATTAATTAGTCTAAGAATAACGAAGTAATAAATATGTATAAAATACATAAAACTTTTTGTTAGAGTCGAAGTGTGTTACGGCATTAAAATTAAAGCATGCAATATAGGAAGTGGGAAAGGAGAATTATTTGCTGTCAATTGTCAAAGACAATTTTATCAATATATCAAAATCTAGAGTATAATAATAATACTTACGTGCAAGGTGGACAATATATTAATAATGTTATTGTAATTTGTATATGCTCCATAGACCATAATATACTTTGGTTCCTCCACAATATATTCTTGTACAAGATAAGCTACACTTTGCAAATTCAATGTACAGTCCAGTCTCCATATATATATTATCCATTATGAACGCAGTGCTAGCAGTTAGAGATTAAGACACGTAAACATACATAGTATTGGTCGGGACGACTAATAAAATCACAGATAAATACTTGTTACAATTCTATTATACCATGTCGACCTGATTTGATCAAAACCATGAATATGGAATATTTCAATTCTTTATCTTAGTTTGCTTATCACTTAATATATCATTACGAAGTAATATATGCAACGATACATAAGTTGTCATATCGATTATTGTCGTTGAACTACTTTATGGACATGTTGTCACTAGTTCCTTTTATCATTAATTAAGAGGTGTTCTCTTTTCTTTATTTTTGTTTATTTGCTAGAAAAAAATATAAAAAGTTAAGCAAATATAAGAATAGTTCATAAAGTTCTTAAAAAATAACAAAAGTTTAGAAAAGTTAAAGGAAAATAAGGTAGAGTACAAAACCCTATTAAATTATGTTGGAGTACTTATATGATTTTTCTGGGGCAAAATTACATTATCCTATTAAATTAGTAAGTAGAGGCTTAGAGCAAATAAATACTACGCTAATAAGGAGTATGTGATTGCTGACAATATTGTTTTTCGAAGGATGGCAAATTGTTGATCAAACCACGGAACAAATAATCAACTTTTACTGGATCGGATATCTTATTTATTATTACTATTTTGATAGGGATACTGTTTGAAATATCTTGAAATAAAAAGGGGAAAATGGAAATGGTTAGTTGGTTGGTCTAACGGTATGTACCCGCTATCAATTTTCCTTGAACCAAAATTTACTGTTGAATGTTATAGGATGATTACCAAGTTAGCGATATCATATTTGAAATTTGAACACGAAACCATTTCACGAATCTCTGCCGAAATGCATGGGCCATGGAGTTAGGCTATGTTTGATAACATAAGATGAAATAGAGCTGAAATTGATAAGGCACTTGAAAGGAGCTGAATTGATAAGGTAGCTGAAAATTTCAGCACCTTAAATTGAGATGCTATATTTGATAGCAACTCAATTTCAGTCAATTTTTGAGCTTAAATTTTATTTAAACTCTTACCCCAAACACGACTATTTATTTTAGGTGACTTAAACTTTTAGCACCTACTCATTTAAGGTGACTTAAATGTGTTGCCAAACAGAGCCTTAGTAGTACTTGATAACATGACTTATTATGCACTTTTAGTACTAAAAAGGTTGGAGGAAAAATTTACAAATTAGATTAGTTCTTGATAATATGACTTATTATTCTAATCTTCATCTAATGATTAATCTAACTTTTACATAGTCTAATTCTTGGGGGGAATATTTACAAATTAGATTAATTCCACTAAATTACAAAAAATAAACAAAATTAATGACGTATAATGGGCGGTAGGGGCATTGTGCATTAAAAAATTTAAGTTTAAGAGTATTGTGTAGAATTTTAAAAAGGTTAGGGTACAACATAGAAACTGAAGAAACATAAGCGTATAACGCGTAGAAAAACCCAAAATATTATGATGGGGCTCATGTCCCAAAATAGAAAAAAGAAGTGAGTAAATTTTTGTAAAATGTACCAAAAAGAAAAGTGAATACATTTTTGTTAATATTTTGTTGGTTAAACTATTATCCCTCCATTTTTTGTAGATAGTCCATATTCCAATTAAATAAATGAGGATCGAATTTGTAATTTAAATATTTTGTTAGAAGCAATATAGAAATGGCTTACTTAAACAAGACAATCCAAAAGAACTAATAATGTATTGCTTCCTCTGTTTGTAATTATAAGACATTTTAGTCAAACATTTTCATTTCAAAATATATTAGACACTCTACACGCAAATTCTTAAGTGCTCACAAGAACACCTACAATTATGTGCACCCAAGCACAATTAGTTGCACATTTGTATATATTTTGCTTAAATGAACAATAAGTATAATTTTGCAAACATAAAATGAACAAAAAATGCGAGAGGGAACTCTTAGTCTTGGTGTTTCGAGGAGCACTATGGAGTTTCTGCATTGATCTACAATACCAGTGTAGTATTAAATGCAATTTTATGATATCAATGCAATTTTTTTATCGGTTCTTATTATCGATGTAAATTTAATTAAACTTGACTAAATTCTTAATTGTAAACGTGATTCAGATGCTTATATTTATAAATAGAGGGAGTTCTCAAATAAGACCCTGTTCTTTTGGACTTATTTTCAATTCAGTTCAGTCTTGTCTAATGTTTTAATTATTATATTTATTTTCAATATTACTATTAATATTGTTATTATTATTAATATTATAATTATAATAACAATAAATTTTTATTTTTTTATTTTCATTATTTTTTTGTTATTGTTTTTATTAATATTAATAATAATAATAATAATAATAATTATTTATTATTATTATTAATTATTAATTATTATTATAATTATTATTATGATTACTAATTATTATTATAATTAATATTAATATTTATTATTATTATTATTATTATTATTATTTTAAATTATTAATATTATTATTATTATTATTTTATTTCAGTTCAGTTCAATTCATTTCAGTTCAGTTCAGTCCAATTCAGTCCAAAAGAACGGGGCCTAAATCAACTATGGGCATCTACTAAGATTTTTCTTTAAAAGATACATTTTTCATCAGCTTTATTGTGTACTCCATGATCCTAGCCAATTTATACTTGACGTGTAAGCGCTTTACAAAGTCAGCTCATTCAATTCATACTTGACGTGTAAGCGCTTTACGAAACTTAGAGTCAATTCCCAGTTCAAATTGGATTGCACTTCTAGTTAAGTCAGCAGCCAGAATTACCTTGAACTCGTCAAATACTAATGTGTGTGTTGGGACTTGGGAGGAATGATAAATTCATAATAGGTATTTGTTGGTACAATATAGTGTTTGTGATAGTATAGGTAATAAAATGCTAACACAAAATGCTTTTACGTTATGTTTTATTGTTTTTAGTCAAAATACCCAAAACCTCTCATATCATTCCTGGTGAGTTTGGTAGTATATAGTGGTCTCTCCCATCGGCCTGTCTTGTCTTTGACTTCCTCCGTTTTTTATTACTTGCATCATTTTCCAATTTTGACAATTCTCTATTACTTGCATCGTTTCTATTTTTGACAATATATTATCTTTTTTTCTCTCGTAACACACAGGGTTCCCTTTTTTTATCTCTCTCTATCTCTCTCCTCACCTTGGTCCTTGTACAAAAGAAAACGTTGCAAAAATAAAAACGAAGGAAGTATTTTTTCCCTTGAAGGGCTGTGTACAAGTACAACAATACAAATAAAAAAGATGATCAAGGTTGCCCAAATAGTTGTGAGGCTCTCCTTCCACCCGTGTGACAGGGGTTCGATTCTCAACCGAAGGATGGAAAGACTGAGAGGGTACACCATTAACCAGAACAAAGAATGCTACTGAAAAAATACATTCCCTGATCCAATCAATCCACTGTTTGGGGAATCCCATGGCCTCTAATACCTTGAGAAGAAACGGCCAATTTATTCTATCATATATATGCCTTATTCAAATCCACCTTTAAAACCGCATGATATTTCTTCCCCGATCTTTGATGATTCAACCAATTTATAACCTCATGCCCCCAATAGACTATTATCAGTCATACTTCGCTCTGGCACAAACGCATTTTGCTCGGGCCCAACAAGCTCTGGCATAACAGACTTCAACCGATTTACCATCATCTTAGCAATGATTTTATAAGTAGTATTGCAAAGACTAATTGGGCGGAAATGATTCACCAAGTGAGGATTTGGGATCTTGGGGATTAAAGTAATAAAAGTAGCATTCAAATCAGGCAACAGAGAAGAATCTATCTAATGTTTGTCATAAATTTTAATTCAGATAATTAAACTAATTTCCTAAAACATGATTGTACAGTTAGCAGGACAATATTTGAAAAGGTTACTACTATTTACAATGTTCATTTGAATCTAGATAACAATAAACCAGTTCAGTCAGTACGTATATGCACTAGCAAGCTCAATCTCCTGGAAGAAGTTGGCTGGATGATGCCCAAACATCTGAACAAAGTCTTGCTAACAGATGAACATGATAGTTGAAGCTTTCTATGTTATTGGAACATAATAGTTGAGTCATCACCCAATTCCCCATAGTTGGGTTACTACTATTTACAATGTTCATTTGAATCTAGATAACAATAAACCAGTTCAGTCAGTACGTATATGCACTAGCAAGCTCAATCTCTTGGAAGAAGTTGGTTGGATAATGCCCAAACATCTGAACAAAGTCTTGCTAACAGATGAACATGATAGTTGAAGTTTTCTATGTTATTGGAACATAATAGTTGGGTCATCACCCAACGCCCTCATAATTGGGTCATCACCCAAAACCATATAGTTGTGTCAGCACCTAAAGCCCCAAAGTTGGGTCATTACCCAAAGCCCCATAGTTGAGTCATCACCCAAGAACCCCCTAAAATTGAAAAAGCCCCAACAGTCAGGTCCTGTTGAATTTGATAAAACATTGAAAAAAACCCGAAATCGATTAAACGCAATTCGAGATTGAAGAACATGACGGTTTTGTTCATGCGAAATGGACTAAAGACCTAAATCAAACAAATGAAGACAACTGAAATCGAACTTTCCCCTAAAACCCTAGATATGTAAAGAAGGCTGAAATCGAGCTTTCCCTAAAAGCACACAAACAGCAAGTGTGAAAAGAATATTCACTTATGTGTGAAGAGTAGAGTAACAAAAGAGCAGTTGATTGATCGAAAATGGTCGAGGAAGGAGATGAGATGGGTGGAGAGAGAAGGCAGGGAAGGAAGAAGGTTGAAATCGGGGTTCAGGGGGAAAAAGAGGAGAGAGAGAAAAAAGCTGGGTAATTTTTTTTTTCGTGAAAATAATTAATTTTAGGAAAATAAATATTAAATTTTAAGGATTTTCTTATTAATTTTTTGGAATTTACAAATTTATGTTAAGTATTTACCAAAAATATTTCTGATTTTAGCAAAACAAATGAGAAAGAAAAGGGATGGCTGACTTGGCAGAACTTGTGGTGCTAAGGCCACTTGACTTTCATTGACTTCGGTGATCATAATTTACTATGATCACTGAAGAATCATCCTAAAAAAGATTGATATTTGTATCTTGTTGAGGGATAGAATTGCAAAGGGATGGTTATGGACCAGTATAGAATCTTGTCCAAGGGTGAAACAATGGACAGTCGACACGAATACACGTTAGCTATTGGGGATTAGTCGTAAAAGCTCCCACCAATTAGTACAAGTCTCCAAGACTCGTGGGATAAAGTATTGTAGCATATCAATATTGACATAATTGAAGTCCCTTCTCTAATCACCTCGTATCTAGAGTGATACATATACCTCTCACAGTATAAGTGGCGGTTTTTTTCACCAAGTACCCCCGAATTTTCAAAAAATTCACCAAGTACCCTCGCACTTTTCAAAATTCACCAGATATCCCCAAGTTTCATGGTAATACATCAAAATACCCGTAATGACTAACGGCGGTTAACTCCGTTAGTCATTAACCCTTATTTTTTTTAAAACCCCTAATTAACCCCTCTCTCTCCCTAACCCCTCCCCCCACCCCGAATCCTAAATCCTATATTTCACCACTAAAACGACTTTTTTTGAAAAAATGGATGTCATTGACGATATCTAAAGGGAACGGATTTCGAGATCCCATCAAAACGAGTACCAATACGATGGTATTCTAGGCATGATTTCCGATTCGATCTTAAACGACCGATTTCAACGCAAAATGACTTATTTTTGAAAAAATGGACGCCCCGACGATCCTTAAGGGACAATACTTTCGAGAATCCCATCAAAACGAGTACCAATACAACGGTATTATGGGCACGCTTCCCGAGGCGATCATAAACAACCAATTTCACCTCCAAAACGACTTTTTTTGAAAAAAATGGACGCCACCGACAACCCTTAAAGGACACGAATTTCGAGAAGCCCATCAAAACGAGTATCAACACGACGATATTCTGGGCACGCTTTCTGAGGCGATCATAAACAACTGATTTCACCGCCAAAAAGACTTTTTTTGAAAAAATGGACGCCACCGACGATCCTTAAAGGGCACAAATTTCAAGAACCCCATCAAAACGAATATCAATACGTTAGGGGTTAGGAGTTAGGGAGAGAGGGGTTAATTAGGGTTTTTAACAAATTAGGGTTAATGACTAATGGAGTTAACTGCTGTTAGTCATTAGGCATTTTGATATATTACCATTAAACTCGGGGTACCTGGTGAATTTTGAAAAGTGCGATGGTACTTGATGAATTTTTTGAAAACTCAGGGGTACTTGGTGAAAAAACCGTATAAGTGGAGAATGTATGAGGATATAATTTACACCCGAGTGTAAGATGTGCATTGTAACATAATTGACAAAGGGGTTTACTATTTACCATTCGTATTCACTAAATACCGCCCGTATTTTTATATGTATCTTGAATTTTTTTTTCCTCAAAATTATTAAAATTTCAGAATATTTTTAGCATGAATCGAACCAATTTTTGGTTTCCACCATTGTGGAAACAACCATTTTTTCCGGTTCCACCATGGTGGAAAAGGAAAAAAAAATCGTTTCCACCATGGAGGAACCAATTTTTTTTTGTATTACCATGGCAGAACCGGAAAAACAATTCAGTTCCACCATTGTTTCCAGGAATAATAAAAATTCAAAACTCAAAACAGGGGAGGAAGAAGAAGGGGTGGGGGAGAGCTGCGTGGGGGGTGGGTGGCGACGGGGGAGGCTGTGCGGTGGGTCGACGGTGGCAGTGGGAGAGGGACGAAGGGAGAGGAGAGTGGGGAGGGGCAAGGGAGGCGAGGGGGATGGGGGCGAAGGGGGGAGAGGAGGGGGTGGAGGGTGGGGGTCATGGACAATATATAGATGACAAATAATATTGTACCGGAAGCAATAAAAAAATGGTATATACGGACAATATACAGTAAATACAGATGACAAATAATATTGTAGTTGACAAATGGACATTTTTTTATAAGGTAAGATGAAGTCCCTTGCAAGTAGGGGAGGGGGGATTCGGGATCCCTCCTTGCAAGGAGTGAGACTCGATTTCAAGATCTCTAGGATCGGAGAACGAAGGTAATGTCAACACCACTAGACTATCACCTGCTGCTCGTTGACAAATGGACATGCATGTCTAGAGCTTTAGGTGAGAGTTGAAAGATGGGTCGGAGTATCAATTAATACGAGGATCGAAAAGGGAAAATCCACATTTGGTAGGTAACCTTCGTAAACAAAAGCAGTGCAATAAGATTTTTTTTATACTAGTATATGATAAAATATATATTTACGCTATTACTATTAACCAATAATATATAGTGGCCTAGCCTGTTTCCATTGATAATATAGTGCTGAAAAGAATACCAATACTTCCTATTTAAGCATCTGATCTTCTAACAATGGAGACCCTAAAAAACTTAGAATACAAGGGGTCGGGGGAGAAAAAGAATTCACATGTGGTTCTAAAGTGCTAGTAAAGTAAGAAAATCATGAAAGTCAGGGTAATCAAAGAATTACATAGTTCACAAAAATGGCAGGGGAAAGTTGGTGATGCTGCTGAACTATGAGATGTGCTCCCCATAGCACCTAATGTTTTATTATCAGGTTGTGCAGCAACTGCAGGAGGGACGAGGGTGTCATTACCTCCCACAGAAGGGTTGAGGACCTGAAAATCGTAACCTGCACGATGACCACACCTATGGTTTAGTATAATTGTTAGACATAACGTATGACATTCAAGCTAGATTATGTAGACTTACAGTCAGATTTCTCCCAGCCCAAGATTAATTTCTCTCTGTCAAATACTATACGATAGCCAGTCATGAAGTTTTCTGCACATAAATCATTAATACATAAGAATTAATAAGCTTGTGCATCCGAATTGCAGTCCTTGAGAGGTTGTAGAAAATCTTAATTGCAGTCCTAAGAAATGCATGTTAGCTGTCCAATATCCAACACTAAGATCCTACTCGAGAAATTCCCAGACCAACGAGTAACAGGGATCAACGTTTCTGTCCCTTGTGAATTTGGCTTCAAATCTATGTGATATTCAATAGCAGCATCCGACCTCTCCCCATCAAGTGTAAATAGAATTAAAACATGAAACAGTTCACGACTAAAGAAGCGAAACAAGAAAGCTAGGGTTCTCCTAGTATATTATGAGGCAGATAAATTATTTCCTCTATTCTGCCTGATTTAGACACTTTCCATGGACTTCCTGACTTGTCAGGAATTACCAAATGCACTCAACAAAAATGGCAAAACATTATCTGCAAACAGATGACTTACGTCCAATAATGTTGAGCTCTGTACTCTTGACCACAGCAAGACAATATACAAGTTCACTCTGCATTTAAAAGGATGGAAATTGCACTTAAGTAGTTGCAGATTAGACAATTGCTGAGTTCATATACAGCTTACAAAGTAGAAATTAGCTTCCCACCTGTGTTGAAATCACAATGATAGGATCATAAACCGTAAACTGGCTACCCCCTTGCATAGAAAGACTGACAGTAGGTATTAAACTGGTATTTGCATCAGGTCTGCAGATTGTATAGGAAATAATCAAATGTCAGAAGCTAAAAGATTTTATGGAACGTTTAGATTAAATTGAAGAACCTAGAATCAAACCTCATATCATAGCAATATTCAAAAGGAATTCTTGAATCAGCAGGACGCCTCTTATCTTTAATTTGTAAATCAAACTGCCAGAGCAGGGAAGAAAAGTAAATAGCTGATGTAGAGAGAATGTAATTGCAGTATGTAGATAAGATGAATCAAATAGAATACTTACATTTCCTGCAAGCTTTGTATAAGAGGGATCAACCATATATGTGAAAGAAGTCCCAGAATCAAAAAGAGCAGTAAAATCCACTTCATTGAGAGCTGTTCCTACTCGAATCTGAGTTATAGTTATGTTATAGCTAGGGCTGTCCAGAAGAGGGGGAAATATTCAGATCACATAGATAAATATTTTCACTCAGTAACAAGGAATGATTTACCAGTATATATTAACACACAAAATATCAGCTTCAAGTATATGGGAAATTACCACTTACTGTAAGGGATTTACATTGAATGGAGTTTCCTTCTGGTCAGGGCTACCTTTGTCACCAAAGCTAATCCTTCCAACTCCATCGCGCCCAAAACACATGGAGAAGGAATCTGCAATAAAACCTTCCCTAGATAATATGCTCGGTACTGATATGTTCTCCATACCAAGTCCAAATAAACCATTGGGGGCTGCCACATCTAGAAATGAACCAGTCTGAACTTGTCCACAACTGCAAAACTCTACATTAGTTTTAAGCATTTTCAAAAAACCAGATTAGCAAACTTTGGCTAAAAACAAAATTGGAGAGGGCCATCAAGTTACTACTCAGTCAAGCTTGCAGAAGCTCAATTTTTGAAGCTTAACAGGTTGAACCTAAGCTTATCTTTCAAGTGAAAAAAAAATTTAACAAAATTATTATTATGTCAACCTTAAGACTCAGATATCGATAAAAGAAGAAAGCAAACGGCTAATCTTAGCTGAGCCTTATTGCAACCAGATAACTCAAGCTAAACTGAGGCCCAATAGTCAATCTGACAGTTGTCACTATAAGTGCGAAAGTATGTCAAGAAACACTATAAACAAGCATGTCTACTACCAGTACGAAGGTTTTTCAGTTAAGCTAGAAAATTAATTAGTTTTGCCTTGAGATACATGCACCCACACAAGAGAACAGATTCCAGTCACAGAAACACACCCAAATGTGACGTATGCTTCAACCGATTCTGGATGGCGATCTTCCGTTGTCAAATGCATAACATCCTCCACTAATATTCCAGAAGTTGATGTCTCAGCAGAGACATAGGAGATTACGTAAGGGCAATGACTAAATGATCCTAAGCACTTGTTACGATGTACACACAAAGTGTTGTTGCATGATACTTTAGTGCTAGTGGATGACGCCTTAGGGTTGTATATGCTAAGCTCAAAATCCTGTACCGACATACAAAGAAAAAAAAAAGATATTTCACATAATTAGGATGTACATAATGGAGAAGCAACACAAAACGAATGACCACCAACAGAAACTAGAAACTTCATCAATAAAGATCAAGAATTGTTTAAGCTTCAAAAACAAGATACTTTATACCAAGCCTAGTTTAGACAACTCTTTTCTGGAACAAAAATTAAAGCTTTTTTTGAATAATAAACAACTTAAGGATATTGCTTGGAATTAAGTATCAAAGAATAAGGCTACTAATGTGATCAAAGTTCATTCTCAAAATTCATAGATTGTTAACAACTCCCTTAATTAGTATGCGTAGATGTATAAGAAATGCATATCAGAGCATTCAGGATCGGTTACACCTTACAGGAGTTGAGGCTTACAAGTCATAAAAACTGATTTGAGGTCTTTATTACTGCCCCTCTCAAAAACTGTTTTAAACACTAGTCGTATCAAAGGGTTTTACAAAACCCCAGCAGACATCATGATCCTAGGAAAATTCTTCTAGTTATCACTCAAACCTACTGATTTGAATTGATCATTACCTTTATATTAACAGGAACAATAGACATCCTGCAGTGTCTCTCAACAACCGTAGAACATATATATCCTGTAATATCAACGACTCGATTTGTTTCAGAGCATATTAATTCAAGAACACAAACGATACATCAGATTACTCTTTCTTCCCTTCAGATACACCACAACATAAAAAAGAGTCCAGTATAAGCAAACCGATTCTGTGCTATGGGCATCCTACACTGACGGTCTAACACAACGTGATTGATCTTTCCTTTCTAACTACCCCCTACAAACCTCTCGCGACAAGAGTTTAACTTATATTATGCTTCCTGGCTGGTCTGATTTCTTAAATTTAAACCCTTCTTTATAGATGAACACGGAACACCCAAGGACACATCAACGAATACTCGAAAACGAAGTGATGAAAAAGATAAAGCGAAGTGAAGTAAAAGCTTACAGAGCCATAAGCATAATTTGCACCCTGAATGGGAGCACATCTTGTACAATCACAAGGCACCCAAAAGAGATCACTCCCTGTATCCAATGCCACCAAGAACTTCACCCCCGGTGTCCCCAACGTCACCGTTGTATAGTGCAAACTGCCCCAAAAAAACACAATCAAACACTAATTTCTTTCAGGGGGAAAGATAGAAACAAACACAACTAACCAATTAAATTGTTCAAAATTCATCATTGAACCCCAATAATAAAAACCCTAATATTAACCAAGAACATCTCAGCAAACAATAAATCAACCAAGCAATGAGTAAAAATGATCAATAAACCCTAAAATAAAACTTATTTGATGAAAACACAGAAATTGTAGGAAAGAATGTAAGAATAATGGAGTAAAAAATAGAGGAGAAAAACTTACAATCCCAAAGAACTAATGCGGAAGGTGGAATTTCCGTCGGAAAAAGTAACAGGTTGTTCAACTTCGGAAATCTTGCGACCCCTAAGAAATCGATCACGCTGCGCTAACTCAGAATAATACTCAAACGAACCTTTCTTTGGCCAATGATGATGATGATGAGCATAATTATGAGAGAGAAAATCCTTCTGCGACCAAATCTTAAGCTGTTCTGAATATCGATGATGCATTTCAAAGGTGAAAACGCGGGCATTGCACAAGTGGAAGAAAAGAGCAGAGAAAGAGAGGAAGATTAAGGAAAAATATGAGAAAGAAAACATCATATTATTTGTATTCCCTTTGATTTTGAAGATCAAAACCCTAGAAATTACGGCATTTAATTCATTTTTCGGAGATCTTGAAAATGGAGGATGAAATGAGTTATAAGTGAGTTGAGAGTGAGAGTTTAGAGAGAGAGAGAGAAGCGGATGATTGTCTGTTAGTTACAGTGGAGTGGGGCAGCTTGAAGACGGGGTCAATGTGGGTCCACCATCACGATTTTTTTTGTTTTTATTAGACAGTTCAAAGCTGGAGATTGGAGATTTTCATTTTGCGCGGCGAGTTTAAATTCACGTTTTTTTTTTGGGCCTAGAACTAGAAGTTCCAATGTTCCATGCATAATTGCATATGGCATGTTTTATACTCCCTCTAGCCCTCTCCCTTCACTAGATTACTTTAGAAATACTTCTTTTTTACTTGCCAATTTAGGGGTGTTCACCGGTCCAGGACCGGACCGGACCGGAACCGGCTGGACCGGAATCTGGAAAAAAATTGGACCGGACCGGACCGGAAACCCGGAATCGGGATTTTCTTCGGACCGAGGACCGGACCGGAATCTTCGGTCCGGTCCGGTCCGGTCCGGTCCAGATTCCGGTCCGACCCTGGTCTTTGAACAGCCCTACTTGCCATATTGGATGTAGGCACAAGAATTAAAGAGAGGAAAAAGGTAGAGAAATGTAAAAAATGGACCTCATGCACCAAGATAATATATTGTCAAATATATCAATATTGCAAGTTATATGCAACACCCTCAAATGAAAAATGTTGCACGTAAAAAAAAGAGGAAAGTAAATTTTAGAGTTTGGACTTTGGAGAAATTTGAAACTCTACTGATAGTGTAAAGTAGTAGCTCTTAGCGGCGTAGTATTTTGGAATAGCTAACAAAATAGTTCTTAGGGATAGAGGTAACTTTTGAAGATAACATATAGTTCTTTTTTGTTATTTTCCTACTGACAACTAACAGCTAATAGCTACAGCAACAAGTTGACAACTAATAGGTACCATAACAACTACTTTTGCCAAATTGTATGTTGACACTATTAATATGCTATGCTTTGACCATGATTCGTAATTTATATGCAACAAAAATATAATCATGTGAGATTTTGCTAGATTTGCCAAAATATGAATTTTCGACATATCTATTTCATATGATTTTTACATACTTTAAGATATGAATGCTTAAACTTATACATTAACAACTGTGAAAAGTCAAAGTGTAACTTATTTAGTGAAACGAGGGTATACAATCAAAAGATGTCTTATTATCTCATTGAAAGGATTTGATGGTATATTAGATAGATTTTTTGGGGTATATGGAATCAAGATGAAAATAATATAGTTAGAATTAAATTCAATCACAGTGTATGATTCTATAATATAGTGATTGTTAGTGTGCTTTGCAATTACTAAGCTATATAATACCGAACAAAGTGTCTCGTCGGAATTTCTCCAACTCTGTTTTTCTTTGAATTGAACCTGTCGTAAATTCCTAAATTAATACTATTTTAGAAAATATATCTGAAAGTTATCGTTAATCCTTTACCATCCATATATGGAAACGATATATATTTGAGACAAATATCAAAACTCAAACAAATATCTTCTTGTATATTGAATTTATCTATCAAATTCTCGGCTTCCCTCTTTCAATAATACTAACATTCATAACACATACATTACTCCTAATATAAGCATGTCAATGACTTTCCAACTCAACTTTTTCTAGAAAAATAAAAGAAACTCAAAAGAAAGAGTTTAATATTCAACGAAAGAGGCGAAAGCAAGAAATTTTTTGTACCGCAAGCATTAATCAACTCAAACCTAACATAATTGCGAATTTTCTTTCAAAAAGGAGTTAGTTTCACCTAACTCATTCATTGATTGACATTTTTTTTTTTTGAAATAAGTCCCAAAAGACACTATATTTCATTAATTAAAGTCATACATCATCTACAATTGACAATTAACGATATTGAAAACAGATTGAACAAAATAAAACAAGAATTAACTGGTGAAGGGTTGAGAATCCAAATACATAGATATAACAATTCGGCATATTCTCGTTTTGTTGTCTCATACAACTTTTTGAGTGGATCCATCGTAGCTTCATAATTTTGTGGGGAAGAAAATTCTTGTGTTGATTTCGTAATCCGAATCCGATCAATAAACATCAATCGTAGCCCCGCATAACTGGAGACCCTATTAAACGCAAATAAAACCTTGTCTTTCGAAGGAGTTCGAAAAACCCTGTCTTTCGAAGGGGTTCGAAAAACCATGTCTTTCGAAGGGGTTTGAAAAACCCTGTCTTTCGAAGGAGATCGAAAAACCCTGTCTTTCGAAGGAGATCGAAAAACCCTGTCATTGATTGACATTTACTTACTCAATGAGTGAGTCAATTCTAATAGTCCCTTCCACTTTTATTAATTTATCTATTTTTTTTTGGAATGGTCCTACCAATCTATACTAATATATTAAAAAACGTTCCTAAGAAAGTCTACGTGCCACATGTCACCCCTCCCTTTTTTCTTGCATTATATTATTATCCATTCAACTAACAATCAAAATGCATGGAGGAGGATTCGAACACTAGACCTCCTAAGTTGAAAAGCTCACTCATTACCATCTTAACTAGCAATGAGTTGTGAGATATCTCTCCATATTAATATGTAGATCCCTCATTAAAATATGAAAAATTAATGAAAAAATACAGAAAAAAAGAGTTTGAAACTTTCTCAAAAGCAAATAAAAAATAAAGTACTCAATGTATGGAGTCGGGGCATCGCCCGGGCCACACACTAGTTTTATATTATTATCTTTACATCTTTCTCATTCTACTTTTGTTGACCCACACAACTAATTTTAATATAGTATACAATAAATTAATATTTAATCTTTCGTTATATGACCCATATACGTATTTCTCTTAAAATTTTATGCCTAAAAAGTAGGTGAAATAATAAAAATCGGAGGAAGTAAATAGTAGTAATGGAGGATTCAAACCTGGACCGATGACCTTTATGTCCCCACGTACTGTAATGTAGAGTCAGACTAATCGATTGTAATGTATAGTCAGACTACCTCAAATAAAAGACTAATCTATTGTAGACCCATTAGACCGATCTATTGCCCAACAGACTTAGAGCCCATATAAGTACCCTTCATGAGTTTAAAGCTACTATAGTGGCCAGCTCGTTGAGATTACTCATATTTTCTAATTTTAAAGAGCCCAGCCCACAATTTGTGCTATATACCTGAAAATTCTTCGATGATCCCATAAGTAAGAAAATGTATTTTCCTTTGGAATTCAACTCCGAATCCTTTAAAAAAAGACAAAGAGGGTATTGACTTAGATGGGTGAGTTTCGTAAGTAGGGATAGCAATCCTGTCCGGATCCGACCCTAGTACGCTTCGATCTGAACGAAAAAAATCCGAGTTGAATCCAATAAAAAAATAATATGAATCCAACTCCGTTTAAAATGTCTGACTCCGAGTCGGAGGAGGGTCGGGGTCGGATCCCATAAAAAAATCCGACTTCCGAATCAGACTCCGACCTTAAGGCAGTTAATCCTTTTTTATTTATATTAATGTATTATGTATGTATAATATGACTCTAACTTTGAGACAATTGTATTATATAATATTTTTTCATTGAAGAAATGATTGTTAAAAATAATAGTAATGTTTAATTTCCAGAAGATTATTAAAAAATAGTAATAATTAGATTATGTGTATTGTAGAAGATTTTTCTATTAAAAAAAATGGGGAGAAAAAAAAGATCGGATCGGGTCGGAGTCAGATGTTAGGATTTTAAGTCGGAACTGAGTCGAGGTCGGATTTAAAATCCGACTTCTTGTAGGGTCAGAGCCAGATTATGCATAACCAGCTCCAAGTCCGACCCGTTGCCATCCCTATTCGTAAGGGATGAAGAGTGGGTCCAAAGTACATATATAAGGCGACAGTTAGAGATATACAGAGCGAAGAAGGATCATTCCCTATAGGTAAGGATGAAAGTTCGGTGTACAGTTTGGATTAGGGCCTAATCCAATCCAATCCAATCCGAACAAAAGTTGGATTTCAATTTTCCAATCCGAATCCAAACCGATTAGAGTTTGAATCCGATCCAATCCAATCCAATCCGAATTTTCATACTCTAGATTGGATCCGATCCGAAAATCCGATTTTTTAAAACTCTAGTTTTTCGATGAAATAAAATAAGCACAACAGCAGCCTAGTAGATTTAGGAAATGAGGAATTAAGTGTTGTTAGGGTTTTAGGGGAAGGGTTGAAGTGATACGCCTATTGGGCTATGGATTAGGCTTTTCTAAAAAAAAATTCAGTTAAGTACTTAAGCCCAATTTAGATACATAATACAAGGCATATTGCTATTCAGTTATATTGGATTTTTGGATCCAATTACCCTCAATCCAATCCGATCCGAAAATCCAATTTTCAAAAAATCTCAATCCGAATCCAATCCGAACACAGTTCAAATCCGATCCGAATTACTAATTCGGATTGGATTGGATTGGATTTTGAATTTTATCCGAATAACTTTCACCCCTACCTATAGGAATGGGGAGAGAATGTGGAGCGTATTGGCTTCATTCTTCTTCCAGCAATACGGTGTACATATACTTAATTACTCCCCCGCTTTTGTAAATTGCTACATTTTCCTTAAATGATTGTTTCTTTTAATTGCTGCATTGTTTAAACTTTTCTTATTTGTGGTACTTGGCCCACCAAAAAGTAATATGGTTATATTTGTTTTTTCTCTTTTTCCACCAAAAAGTACTATTTTTTCACCTTTTCCTATTATTTTACATTAAATGAGTCAAAAATTACCTTCCAAAAAGCTTGAAAGTGACATTTATTAAACTCTTGTGCATAATACAATGTAGCAATTAGAAAAAATCGAAGGGAGTACAAGATACAATATATTTTGCCCACTAAAGTGTGCAAGATGACCTCCTTATCCTTGATAATGTGACACGCACTTCTTCCCATATCCAATATGGTTCTTTTGTTGCTCCTCTTATTAAGATGGAAGTATGAAGATCTGAATCCATAGAGGGTGGTGGCCGGTGGGTATGCAATTCCACGAGCTTGCCGGGATGAGAACCTATGAGGTTCCATACATAAGTTACCTCAAGGGATCAATCGTACAACTTTCTCATCAATAATAATAATCACATTCATTCCATTCCAAAACTTTGGACCAAGATGCGATTAAAAGTCTAATGTTTTATGTGTTAGGCTTTTAGTAGGGTGAGCAAAATAGTCGAGTACCTAATTTCGTACCCTGAATTGGTTACAAACCACTGATTTTGGAAGTGTATTAAAAAGAAAACCTAATGAGTTTACAATACTCAATTTTTTCGAACCAAAACCAGTTTCATATATACATTCTCTGTTTCAAAATACTTACACTTTTCCGAACACGCTTGCCAACGCATAACTTTAATAATTAATATCTCTAATTCCTTACATGTAAAATCATAAAAAAAATTGATATTCTGAAAGTATATATCGAGACGAATCTGACAAGATCTCACATAACTATATATTTCTTTACGTAAGAATCATAAAACACAGTCAATGGAGAGTGTGTGAATAGTGTAAAAGTCAAACTGTGTAATCTATTTTGAATGCTCTCACCATTCCCCACCTCTATTTGTCTCCATTCCCTTTTTATTCCATATCTTGAACCAAACGACCCTTTCCTCATCACAAGAGAAACTAGTAAAACATTAGATACAATAAATGACGGATAGAGAAGAGTTATTACGATCATTATTTATGATTAAATTTGAATATAACAGATGCTTTACATTAGCAATATAATCTGCTGGTCTATCTGCTTTTCTAAATACGTGAGGAATATACGATTGACAAAGTTTTGGAGTAGTACTAGTTGGATATCCTTGATAATGTGATGGAGCTTTTTTTTTTTGACAACGGGAAAAATTTGCATTAAATAAAAACGAAAGTACAGCCTAATGCTAATACATCCAAACAAAAACAAAGAAACTAAACTGAGCTTTACTCGCTCTTATATAACAACTACAATAACATAAATAACTTAAACATGGATAAAACTGCTCGATCTGGAGGGTTGTGTTGTTAGACAACTTTGTTGTAGCTCTGCTGTTGGTGGTTGACAAACGCCATAACAATGATGGAAGCTGGGGGAGGAGTGGATTGGTTTCATAATCGGAGGAACAAAGAACAAGCGAGAGTTGGAACTTGCAACATAACCAATCCCCGTGACCTTCTATCACATGGGATTCTTGGATCGGGATTCCTGGAAGAGTCACCTTTCTTTGTGACTCAATACCCTCTTGAGTGGGTATTTCAGGCCTCTCCTTTGCAAAGGAGAAGCTCAACTTAGTTGACGCGCTATAAACCCAATTGACAAATTGGGGAGCCGCCTTCAGATATCGTTTTGTCAAGGTAATGATGGATAAGATCATTACCAAGCTAGACTGAGATCTAACCATTGTTAGATCTCGAACAATCATCCGATTACCAAAATAGGAGAAAACAAACTCCAGCCATGAAACCTTTGCCACACACTTCCACGTTCAATTCCATAAAACAAAAACAGAAACGAACCCTAACTAACCACACAGGTTAGGCCCAACACCTTGAAGACAAGGATTACCTCCAGCAATTAACAAACTTATCAAGCAGATTGAGTAAGCAGACAACTTACTCATACTAACACAACTATGAACTAAACGACCTAACTTACAAAAACAAGCAACCAAGGCCGACATGAGTGGGGGAAGGGGATACACACTTAGACACTAAACAGGGGACGGGGACGGGGGAGACGCACTAAGACATGACACTGAACACGTAAACCGGGGAAGGGGAATAGGAACTAAGCTAAACACACGTAACCGGTGAAGGGGGAGGGGAAAAACTAAAGCTAACAAACACCACATGGGGCTGGGGGAGGGGAAGACTCGACACACAGGAAGAACAAAGGGGGACTGGGGAGGGGGAGGAGACACAACGAACAGGGGAGGATTGGGAAAGGAACGCAACGAACAGGGGAAGGGGTGGAAAACGAACCGGTGGAACCGATTGGGGACTTGGGAGGTGGGGACCGACGTGACCGCGGCGAGTGACGACGCGAAACAAGGGAAGGGGTGGGGGAATGAAGGAACAGAGGGGGTGAAAAGGTGGGGAAGGGGAGACGAGACTGAGCAGCCAGCCCCCGGCGAGCCTAGTATGGGATGCGGCTGGGGCGGTTTTTCGTAGGGTTAGGGTTTGGGAGTGTTTTTTGTAGAGAGAGAAACGTTGGAGTACGTGATGGAGCTTTCATGGTAGACTCTATATTATGGATGGGCATGGGTCCAGGACCCGGCCCGGACCCTGCTGGACCCGACCCTAATTTAAGGGTCTGGGTCCAACTTTTTCAGACCCTAAGGGTCCGGGTCTGGGTCCAAGTATTTTTTTTAGGGTCCGGGTCCGGGTCTTGATATTTTAGACCCAGACCCGACCCTTAGACCCTATACTTATTTAATATATAAATTTTAACTTTTTTTATTTTAAAAACAAACTGATTTTCTAAAAGATTAAAACCTAAACTAAAACACCAAAACACAATTCTGGGTCTTTACTTTAGAAAACCTGGCCTCATCTCACCCCTCTCGTCTCCCTTCACTCATCCATCTGATCTCGCCCCTTCTTCTCTTTCATCTCCATCTGATCTCGCCTTTATCTCACGCCCCCTCCGTTCGCCGTCCACACCCACGAACACAAATCGCCTTCATCTCACGTCGCGGATCTCTCGCCCCCTCCGTTCGCCGTCAATACCAAGGCACGAACACCGCTGCTCCGTTCGCCGTCAACAACCACGAAGGCACAAACGGATATTGTTGTATTTCATCTCTCAATCTTGTTCAATTTCTTCGAGTTTCTCAAGAGATTGTTGTATTTCATCTCTTTTTCTCACTCCTCGACCGAGGTACTGACCGGTACTTTTCGTGCCCTAATTTTCTTCAACATATTACCAGAGATATATTTAGAAAAATTGACTTTGTTTGGTCTAATTTCGACTCGTAAAGTTGATTAAGCGATTGATTTTTATGCTTTTATTGCTAATTTTCTACTTGTTTTATATATTAGTAAGTTTTTCGACTCTGTATTGTGCTACTGATTAGTAGATTATAGAATAGGAAACTGAATTTCTGGAAATTGAGGTACGAACCAGTGTTAGCAATTACAGTATAGTAGTAGTTGTATTATTGTATTTTTTCTTATTTATGGGTATTTTTTCTAGATGATTATTGATATTGATAATGCTGAAAATTTGGCAAAATAAAGAATTTAGGCCTGGACCCTCCAGACCCTCTAGACCCTTCAGACCCTAAGGGTCTGGGTCCAATTTTTCCAGACCCTTAGGGTCCGGGTCTGGGTCTGCAAAAAAAATTAGGGTCCGGGTCTAGGGTCCGGCTGGACCCGACCCAGACCCGACCCCTGTCCATCCCTACTCTATATGCCTTTTACAGGGTTGATGAATATGAGCAGATTGTCACCCTCAATGAAAAGGTTTTGGAGGCCTCCTAATTTGATGTATCCACTTTCCAGCTTCTTTCTCAATTACTAATCCGTCTATGTTTGTTTACTAGTTAGACTGAAATTTGGTTGTTTTCTTTTAAAAAAAAATTGACTGGACGGAGTTAATAATTAAGAGACACAAATAGTAGGATCAAATATTATAAACGTGAGAGTAAAACAGTAAATCATTTTTATCATTTTTAAGTAATTGCATCATTTTCCCTTTTCGGAAATGAGTTATGATCTTTGTATCTCTCTTATCACATCAATCCCTTTTTCTTCAGTATTTTTTACTCCCTTTTCATCATATACACTCCTTAATATATCCGCGAAACCTTGATAATATAATTATACTAAAACAGAAAAAGTATAAAGCAATAATTTTTCACAAACATCGTAAAGGGAAAATCGGGTCAAACAAAAGAAGACGTTGGAAGAATTTTTTTTTTTATAACAAAAATAGGAAAGGCAAACTACTATTAGGCTATTAGCATGCCACATAGTAATTTGTGAGAAGTAAGCAATGGTTCTAGAGTGAAGAGTCAGTTTACATATTTACAAGCTAGTTCATCCCTTCAGTCATTGTGGATGCTTTAATGATGCATACAAATACAATTATAGATGCTCTAATTAATGATGCATACAAATACAATTATGGATGCTTTAATAATGCATACGATTATGGATGCTTTAATTAATAAAAAGCATTAGAATTATGGAATCATGACATGGGCGACTAGCCGACTATTCAACTCTCACTCTCTCAGGTTAGATATAAGCTCACATCACAGTCTACGTCACCAGTGCTCCTGCTCACTTGAGACTTGACTAATGGACTATGTAGTACTTCTAGTTCTATATAAGCCCACTTTATGGCAAGTTTTTCATTCATCCAACAACTCTCTTTTTATCAACTCTTAGGTTATTGAAATTTAAACATCTCAAATTGTATTTAAAAAACAGAAATTAAAATAATGGGAGGAGCACCCGAGGATATACACCCACAGAAGGCTTTTGGATGGGCTGCTAGAGACACTTCTGGCGTCCTCTCTCCTTTTAACTTCTCTAGAAGGTACTGTCACCAGAAACCATGTGTATATCTCTCCTTTAGTACCTACTTGTTTTATTAATTGACAAAGTTATCTGATCAAAATTTGATGCGCAGGGCGACTGGAGAGAAAGATGTAACTTTTAAGGTGTTGTACGTTGGGATTTGTCACTCTGATCTTCACTTCATCAAGAATGAATGGGGAAATGCCTCTTACCCTGCAGTCCCTGGGTAACTTGCATTAATTGTTACTGCCTCGAAATTTGATAGAACTGTCGTGTAATTTGGCCTTCTATTTTTTTTTTGTTTTCTCAAAATTGGTAAATGTGAGTTTCATTCTTTTTATTTGAGGATATATTTGTAATTTAGGATGAACATCAAGTTCTCCCCTCTTTCCTTATACTCCCTCCGTCCCATAATATAGTGCTTATTTCTCATTTTTTACGAGAATTAAGGAAAGTGAAACATAAATGATAAACAATTAATGTTGTGGGAAAAAAACTGATTTTAGGAGAGAGAATGGTGTATAATGGGTGAAAGAGCATTAAATATATGACTAATTCAACCCTTTGGTTCATTAAACAAAGAAAAAAACTATTTCCAAGGAGCAAATAAATGATGGTTGCATGGTTTTTTAGGCAAATCAATGGGAATTGTGGAATTAAAATATAGAAACAAGAACAACATTTTGGGACACCTAAAATGGAATGCAAGCACTATATTATGGGACGGAGGGAGTATAATAGAGATGAGACACTCGAGTCTAAAACTTATCCTTAACAAATCAGCTTGTGGCTTCAGCCTTCATAACGAGTTGTGAGACTATCTCATACAAGATTTTTGCTATATTTGAATCATTCTAAACATATGCTATTTACTCTTTTTATAGGCATGAAATTGTGGGAGAGGTCACAGAAGTAGGGAAAAAAGTGCAAAGATTTAAAGTAGGGGACAAAGTTGGGGTGGGATGCATGGTTGGTTCATGTCGTTCATGCGATAATTGCGGTAAAAATGATGAGAATTACTGCTCCAAGATGCTCCTAACCTACGGATCCACTTACTATGATGGCACCATAACGTATGGAGGTTACTCTAATATTATGGTGGTTGATGAACATTTTGCTGTCCTAATTCCTGACAACATGGCGCTGGATGCTACTGCCCCTCTTCTATGTGCGGGTATCACGGTCTACAGCCCTTTGAAGTACTTTGGGCTCGACAAACCTGGACTCCATATCGGTGTCGTTGGCCTTGGTGGTCTAGGTCACATGGCTGTGAAGTTTGCCAAGGCTTTTGGAGTTAAAGTTACGGTTATTAGCACCTCACCTAGCAAGAAGGATGAAGCTGTTAACCGTCTTGGTGCTGATTCTTTTCTGGTCAGTCGTGACCCTGATCAAATACAGGTAACTTAATAAACCATGTTACATCCAACAACAATTATAACTTAAGGGTAAATGTGATGATTTTCGGATCACAAAGATCAAAATTGGGTTGAGTCGGCTTTGAGCTAATTGGATTCCGGGTTAGGAAATTTTGGTCAAAACCCAGGTTATCCTGATGATCAGGTTCAAGTCAAGTTTCGAGTTGGTCCCTATTGACAAGTTTATGGTGACTGCTAAATGTGCTAGTTTATTTAGACTATTTGGGGGAAAAACTTAATAGTGAATCTCCATAATACATAAGCTGTTGTTGAAATAGTAAACAATGACTAGTTTCGCTAACGTTTTTGTATAGGCTGCTGTAGGGACCATGGACGCCATAATCGACACAGTCGCAGCAGCTCATCCTTTACTACCATTAATCAGTATGCTCAAAACTGAAGGAAAGTTGGTCCTGGTTGGTGCTCCAGACAAGCCTCTTGAGTTGCCGGCATTTCCTCTGATTTTAGGTAAGTGTCCTCTCTATCCTTTACAACAATGGCATGAACCTGTTTTGTACATCAAGTTAATTGCACCGAAAATGTGACAGGGAGAAAAATGGTTGTCGGAAGTGGAATTGGAGGCATGAATGAAACACAAGAGATGATCAATTTTGCAGCGAAGCATGATATCAAGTCAGATATTGAGGTCATTCCAATGGATTATGTCAACACGGCTATGGAACGTGTTCTCAAAGCGGACGTTAGGTATCGTTTCGTCATTGATATTGGCAACACATTGATGAAGGCTACTTGAGAATTTGGCATGTTGTAATAATTGTAGTATTTCGTATTGTGTTTTGCAATGATTTTAAAAATAAGATAGTATAAACATGATTATGAGTTCTGATAGGCGTGTCGTGCACCTAACAATAATAGATAACCTAATTAATCATCCTAACTATGTAGTAGGAAGTCAAGATCGATTCCACAGAGAAAAAATTGTTCTATGATTACCCTTAAAATAATGTTAATACTACAGGAGATTAATATTAATGATGGTCGAATCAACTACACTAATCAATATATAAATAAAAGAATCTAGAGTTAAGTATCCCCGCTAGCATTAACTAATACAATAATCCCTACCCCAAACTAATCAGTTAAATGTTCACAATGAAGAGTACACCCTATAAAATACCATAAACCTCTCCCGAGTATCTATGGCTTCCCTAATATGCAATCAAGCCTACTCCCGTGGAATCATGCAAATTAAAGACATTAAACGCAACAATCTAACTTCCTAACAATCCATTCTACCTACTCCCGTGGCGAATTGCATGTCCTAATTGAAATACTCAAATCTGTCAAAACGCAACTCCCATTGTCATAAAGACAATGGAATAATAACAATACTAATTATCTTTAATCTAATATTAAAAATTGCTTAATCAATTTAGCAAGAATAAATAAACAACTAAATTGGATATTTTAAAGGAACAAATCACATATTAATCATGGCTAGGGTTTGCTTACCCTAGATTAGAGAAGTACTCACACATAATAATAGAACAAACAAAATGAGTTAAGAAAGAAAACATGATTAACAAGAAATAAGATAATAGAGAAGAAGAAGAAATAAAATACTTAATTGAATTATGATCTAGAGTGTGTAACTTGAATCAATACGTGAAGAACAAAAAGAAACTCACCAAAGAAAACTAAATATCACGTCTATAATATCCAAAGGAGAGAGAATTTCGCAAGAAGTAGTTCATATACATACTAGCACTATATGCACGCGATGCGTGCAATATATAGTATATTAATATTAATAGTAACATAAAAAAAAGTGTTAAAAAAACTAACTTAAGAGTGTAATATTTATGGTGAATATTGATGAACATTATGGTTTTTTATTTGCATTGCTCTAGTGTAAAGTATAATGTTTTCCAGAAATGTTTTCCAGAAAGTACTATGTCGAGGTAGGATATGTTATCTTGTATTTGGTAGATAATTCAACAACTCTCCTTTTAAACAATGATCTAGGTTATGTTTTTTATTTATTTAAAATACATATAATTTATAGGCGTATTTTATGAGTAGTAGTTCAATTTAATTTCACTGGGTAATTGAGGTTTTTAGGCATACTATGGTGAGTAGAGCTTCAATAAAAAAAATTATAAATTGATATTATTGTTGTATGTTTATCTCTTTAATTATTTATTATCCCAACTGATTATGAGCACCAAAAAATATATATGTATATATATATTTAATTTATTTTTTGGGGCTCACAATCAGTTGGGATAATACACATATATATATGTACATATGTGGTTAACTATCCCGAAACGACATGTCGTTTCAGTAACCGGAAGTTTCGGTTTTTTTTTTTTTTTTGAACTCGTAACCGTAACCGTTAAATCGGTTACCGCCTAAGCGGTTAACCGATATTTCGGTACGGTATTCCGGTTAACCGTTAACAGTATTATTCAAGTTATACTATTATACTTCCTCCGTTCCAAAATAAGTGAAACACTTCTCTCATTTATGTGAGAGCTTTTTGACACAAGTGTTTCACTTATTTTGGAACGGAAGAAGTATTTTACTTAATATACATATATATTTTCTATTTTTTTGTATATAATTTAATATTATATACATTATAATATAAAATATATTATAAAGGGCATAATAAATCCATTGGAAAATATAATTAACAATAAGAATTCACTCCATTCCCTAATTATAGTGTTTATATTAGTACTAAAGTTTTCAAACAATCACATACTTCCTCTAATTGTTGTTACTTAGTAACAAATATTAAAATTAATGTAATTGTTGGAAAATGTTTCACAATAATGAGATAGAGAAAAAATATTTCGGTTTCTCGGTTAACCGTTTACTCAAAAATCATAACCGTAACTGTACCATTTAACCGCAACTTTTATCAGTTCGGTAACCGTGCGGTAAATTTTTTTCTTATTGGTACAATTACCACCCATTTAGACCGGTTTTTCGGTATTATTTCGGTACGGTTTTTCAGTTTTTTATGAACACCCCTTATATATATATATATATATATATATATATATATATATATATATATATATATATATATATATATAAGGCTATGTAACCTAATATGACTAGAAAAGTAAGTTATAAGATAAGGAAATACAATTAAATCATTAAATGGGCGGAATTAACTAATCGGCGTGTACGCGTAGCAGGCTTAAGGAAAACAGTACAAGCTTGCAAAGTCCATATCTCGTAGAATATAACTCGCCTTGAGCCGTGCAACATATCATTGGAAATCCCTTCAAATCTACTTTACAATGCCGCTGAAATCAATCAACTATCACTGTCGGGTCTAAAGTTACGGACAAAAGAATAGACATGACTAAAAGATATTTCTTGCATTAAAAACCAACTTTGTTTTAGCTATCATTTCCACTCCATGACTTGAACCAAACGCTCTAAATAGGTTGCCATTTTACCATTTCCCTCCTCTATTTGTGTCCATTCCTTTTTCATTCCATATCTTTAACCAAACGACTATTTTCTGATCACAAGATAAACTAGTAATACATTAGATACAATAAATTGGGGAAAGAGAAGAGTTATTATGATAATCTATACTAATATATTAAAAGGCGTTCCTAAACAAGGAACAATACCACCTGGCGCTTTCCCTTAGAGTGTTTAACTCTATGTAAGCCACATATAATTAAAAAAAAAATAGAAAATGTGTTGTAAAAGATTTGATCCCGTGGTCACAAGCATATATAGTAAAGTCTTAACCACTAAACCAAGCAATATTTCATGTTACCATTTTAAAGTAAAAGGCTAATAAATAAAAAATATAATTACCCGAGGCATAGCCTAGACCTAATTAAAAACTTATTAATGATTAAATGTGAATATAACTAGGGATGGCAATGGGGCGGGTTAAGTAGGAGACCCGCCCCATCCCCGCCCTAGTGGGGCGGGGATGGGTCTAGGTTTGGCGGGGATGGGGCGGGGATGGGGATTAAAATGGTACCCGCAATGGGTGGTGGAGCGGGTGTGGATTTTATGCTATACCCGCCCCATCCCCGCCCGCCCCGCCCTATCCCCGCCCGCCCCGTCCCACCCCCGTCCGCCCCGCATATTTATTATTAAAATTCTATTTATATTCTTATATTATTAATAATTTTATCTTGCAAAATATAAATATGTGGGTATGATGCGGGTGCGGGTACCCATGCGGGTGGTTGGCGCGGGGATGAAGCGGGTGCGGGTACCCATGCAGGTGGTGGGGCGGGGATGGGTTTAAATATGTACATGGTGGGGCGGGGATGGGTCTAGAATTTTCCCCCGCAATGGGTGGTGGGGCGGGGATGGGGATGAGAATTTTATGCGGGTGCGGGTGTGGAGGTACCATCCTCCGCACCCGCCCCGCCCAATTGCCATCCCTAAATATAACAGATGCCCCACATTAACAACATAATCTACTTGTCTATTTGCTTTTCAAAATATGTGACTAATATCCCACGATTGACAAAGTTTTGGAGTAATAGTTGGATATCCTTGATAACGTGATGGAGCTTCTAGGGCGGACTCTATATGCCTTTTAAAGGGTTTATGATGAGCATATTGTCACCCTCAATGAAAAGATTTTGGAGGCCTTCTAATTTGATGTATCCACTTTCCAATTTCTTTCTCAAATACTAATCCGTCTATGTTTGTTTACTAGCTACACTGAAATTTGGTTGTTTCTTCTCTTACAAAATGTTGGATGAAGTTAATAAGAAACACAAAAGCTAGGATCAAATGTTATAAACGTGAGAGTAAAACAGTAAATCATTTTTATCATTTTTAAGTAATTGCATCATTTACAAATGCTAGGATCAAATATTATAAACGTGCATGAGTGTAAAACAGCAAATCATATTTATCATTTTTAAGTAATTAATTGCATTCTTTAAAAAAAAAATTAATTAATTGCATCATTTTTCCCTTTCTGGATATGAGTTCTCTCTATATCTTTCTTATCACATCAATCCCTTTTCATATTTATTTTTTTAACTCTCTTTTCATCACGTACGTACACTCCTTAATATATGCGTGAAACCTTGACAATATAATTACACTAAAACAAAAAAAGTATAAAGCAATTTTTCACTAACATCGTAAAGAGAAAATTGGGTCAGGCAAAAAAATATGTTGTAGGAAAACTCTTTTTTTCTTTTTACAAAAAAGCAAAAATAGGAAAAGCAAACTACTATTAGCATGCCACGTGGTAATTTGTGAGAGTAAGCAATGGTCCCAATGTCATGCCATTTTTTGGCTCCTCGTGCTATGCGCGGGTTATTTGGGTTATTGTTAATGTGTTAAGATTATTGTAATTATTTTATTGGTTGTCCTATTATATTTTATGATTATATATATAAGTGTTAATGTATTTTATTAATATTACTCGTCTCCTATTATAGTGGATATATATTATCGGACCATGAAGCGTGACCATTTATGTATTTTCCTTAACATGTACACAAATCTCATGATGAAATATTAAGTAATCAATTTAAAGATTGTGAATCTCTGGAGCATTATATCTTCCCAATTATGTATATGTACTTTTTTGCACTTTATTTTTCTTGTTCGACGGATGCGGTCTATTTGAGGTGTCTCATATAATTTTTGGAGTATTATAGTACAAGCTAGTGAAGAAATTACAATAAGATTTAATATAACCAAATTTTACATTTCTCGAACAGGTTGGATATAGAGATACATGTTTTCATATTATCCGTAAATGATCTCCCAAGATTACCCATAAATCAATCTTTTAATTATTAATTCTTCCTAGGAGTTAACTTAGGCTGATCTACTTGACTTGCACAAGTAAGCTAATAGTTAGTTATATATAGGAAGTCGCATTATTTGATAAATGTTAGCTAGCTGTCTTAGAAGTGGAGAAAGGGTCCATAGATAATAAAAATGTCCATTGATAACCAAACTTTTTTATTTAAAAAAAAAATTAAAACAATTATTTTAGATATAATAAATATTATTTTTTCTCTCTTAGAAAATAGAAATTTCTAGAGCTAATAAAGTAAGACTACTAAGTTAGTGAGTTTTTGTTTCTTCTAGATTCATCTTTTCGTTTTTCTTCCTACTAAGCTATATCCTGCGCCCAAAATAAGATTTTTTTCTTCCTCCTAATCTCTAACATGCTCAAAATTATCAAAAAAAAATCTCTAACCTGCTCAAAGAAAAACTCTCATACCAATTATGAGTTTGCAGTTGGGATTCAATTCACAATTTCCACATGTTTTACTTTGTCCTTGCTAAATTTCTCTCGCAATCCTCTTTTCTCTGTCCCTCTTTTGATTCACCCAAAAAAATCCCATGCAAATTAAATATTTGTTTTTTTTTTGACAGCTAGAAAACGTACAAACTAGTAGTTGGAAATAGGAATTCTAGTTCTACGACTACGATTTGCTAACTCATGTGTCGGGGCAACTTCTTGTCGGCTAACCTTCATTACCTGGCACCACTGGAAACTACGAGCGATCATTCGAATGTCGGTTACAGTATGTTGAAGGGAGATATCCAACAAGTTCTCAGTACTCAGTTGCTGAACTAGATTGTGCGAATCCGTATAGAGAAGTAGCCGTGAGAGATTTGTACCTTTCGCCCAGAGTAACGCTAGAAGGCAAGCTTTGGCTTCTGTGGTAATAGCTGAGTGTGCAAAGAAACAACTACTTTGATAATACGTTTTCTGCTCTAATAACATCTGAGCCACCCAGGCAGCCCCTCCCATGTGAGTCTGCTTATCCCAGGACCCATCCAATAATATTTTAGCTTCCGGGCTACCCCTAGTGTCTTGCCCAAGATTTGCAAACAAGAAACCAGGGGGACAACTGGCCCTTCCCTTGGATCTAAATTCATCTGCAACCCCTGCACAAAAATCAAATGGTGTTTCATATTTTCCTCCATATGGTGGTGAAGAATCTCAATGGTAGCACGTCGGTGCCTAAACACTTGATTATTTCTCGTAATCCAGATCGCCCATAACGTACTGATAAACGAGGGGAGTTGAGTTCCACTGTTACCCTCTGCTTTTTTGTAGAAACGTAGTACCTCCACCATCCAATTCACAAACGTAAGAGGGGAGTCTGCTAGGAGCTGGTTTGGGAGTTTGTGTTTTTCCCATGCTGCACAAGCCAGAGGACACTGTCGAAATAGGTGATTGCAATCCTCGACATCCTCCAAACATATAGGGCATTGTTCAGTATGACCCATTCCTCTTCTAAACACATTGGAAGTTGTGGCAATGCTATTTTGCCACACTTTCCAAACAAACAGTTTCCATTTTGGCATGATGTTCATACTCCAAATGTAACGACAAAATGTCGTGTCCACTTGGGTTGTCATGCTGCATATTTCATTTTGTTGTTGGGATACAAAAGCATATCCCGATTTGGTAGAGTAGTCACCTGATTTGGTAAGTGGTCAAACTTAACGATCTTGCACGTCAATCTGCGTAGGTAATTCCATTTCTTTAATCATGCGTGCACTTTCCGGGATAAAAAAACGGTGAATTTTATGGATATCCCATCCGCCCTGATCTGGGAGAATGAGCTCAGAAACCCGAAGTTCTGCGGCTTCCCTTAAAGGAATTTCATCACGAAAAATGGGAGTTTTACCATTCACCCATTTATCTTTAGAAGCTACAATTTTATTCCCGTTACCAACCTTCCAAATGTTAATCTGTTGTAGCATCCGGTTCGCCGTCACGATTCCTTTCCAACCCCATGACAATCTTTGGTAGTTAGACCGAGTTGAAGATAATAGGATAGCTTGACGAAAAGTTTTGGAAATGAGAAGTTGAGGATTATGCTGAAGCCGCCATGCTTTTTTCATCAAGAGAGCCTTGTTAAAATTTTCTATACCGCGAATCCCCAAACCCCCCATACCACGAGGCTGGTGAAGAATCTCACGACGCTTCCAATGAACACCTTTGTTTTTCCTATCTTTCCAGAAGAATCGTGCTAACATTCCATCTATCTTATTAGCAATCGTGGTAGGTAATCTAAAAACTGCAATCTGATGAATAATCGAAGCAATTAGAATAGAATTGATAATGATCAACTTTGTGGGTTGAGATAGATGTCTATGATTCCACTGAGAGATTCTGGTTGAAATTTTATCCATCAGAGGAGTAAAATGTTGACATTTAGACCCTTGAATATCAATTGGAGCCCCAAGGTACAAACCCAAAGACGCCTTTGCCTCCATTCTGAGGATATCTTTAAAAACTTTTTGGGACTGATCTGGAATGTTCGGGCTAAACTTGATGAAAGATTTCTGTAGATTCACCATTTGACCTGAGATTTTGCAGAATCTGGCTATGATATCATTGATAGAAGTGCACGCTTCTGAGGTGGCTTGAAAGAAAAATAATGAATCATCTGCAAAAAATAAGTGAGAAATAATAGGGCCACCTCTACGAATTCGGATACCCTGAAAAGCCCGAATATCTCTTGCTAGGGAAGTTATTCTTGAAAATATATCCATGCAGAAAAGAAACAAATAAGGAGACAGAGGGTCCCCCTGACGTCAAATTAAAGATTTAAGGGACCCAAAAACTCAGTTCCACAACTCTAAAAAATTTACCATCTGATGTCTTCAACACTTTTTACTCTCTCATTTTCTGAATTTTCATCCATTGGGATATTAAAAGGACCATGTATAATGACCATATCCTGTTGGATTATCAACTACCGGCCAAAGAATAATTCTGAATTTGAACACTTTTATGTAATCATAAGATAATTATATAAATATGGGTCTTATTTTAATGTGCATTTCGAGCCGACTCAAATAGTATAAACATTATAATTTTATACTTTATATAATTGAAGTTATGTCCAATTTATATAATATAATGATTCCTTATTGAGAGCCAAACTATCTTTTAATTATCCAAAACTCTAATAAATTATCCATTTCTATTATTCTAAAATTATAATATTAAATATATTTTATGACATGACAAACCTACATGGCGCTCTGAATGGTCCTGAAAAAAGCCTCTTGAATATATATATATATATATATATATATATATATATATATATATATATATATATATATATATTTGATTATAGAAGGAATTGGGTTGTCTCAAAGTGGTGAATTTTCCCATCATACCTAGCAAAGTCTAGGGATTAGAGTTTAATTACTACCCCAAGCATTTCCTTGGGATTTAAGGGGAAAGGGGGGTTGAGGGGTGTATAGCCAGTGGCGGATTTAGTTGGGTCTTTGGGGGTACTGCAGTCTGCAGTACCCCCGAAACAAAAAAAAATGAACTCATGTGGCTTGATTCTTGAGGCTAAACACGAAAATCAACAAAATTGAAAACAGATTATTAGTAATAATCGATCAAATTGCAATTTATGTGAAATTAAAATCAATTTGAATTATATATGAGTATAATCGAAGAGAAAGAGAGAGAGAGAGGATGTTTTAGGGATTACCCATTTTTTTTGGTTTTCTCAGACTAGTGAGAGCTGAAACAACATTTGGAGAAGATTTCTAGAAACCCTACCAGAGAGAAATGATTAATTGTTTGTGGAAGGGTTTTATACTTGTCACTTTTATTGTTAGTTACTGGATATCTTTATTGGGCCTAGGCAAATAGAAAAAAGCAATCCGGTTTCTAACTTTGGGTATTATGTAGAATTTATGGTCTTCTTTATTTTTTGGGGCTGTAAGATTTAACAACATTGCATAGTACAAGCCCACTTATTCTAACTTTCGATTTTTTTCAAAAATAAATTTGGAAAACAACAGATTTTAGGGGATGTTTGTTTCCCTAGGGAGAAGGGAGAAGAATTCGAGTTACGAGTAATGGATTGTGGAAGCGATTAACAAGAACTATATGTACAGACACATAAATTTGTCGCCTTTTGTATTACTAAATGATGAACATACTCTCGTCCTAATTTTACTTCCAAGACTAATTTGTTTTTTAATTTATGATTTGGGTCAGTTTTGAACCGTAATATCATAGTAATTAGTACTAGTATATAAGAATTGGGTCAACTTTAATGTGTTTATGAATTTGCCTGAATTAATTGATTTATAAGATGGATTGATTGTTGGTTATTGATTTGATTTCATATGGAGTATTTAGTAGATTGTAATTAGTTTATTTGTGTATTGGATATAGGAAATGGCACCTAGATCAAAGGGGAAATAATGTTTATTTATGTATTTTTTTTATTTGTTTTATTTATGTATTTTTGTATTTTGGGATTTATGACATTAAATGCTAAACATGTTTTAGATTGTAATACTTTTAGCGTAGAATATTTTTTAAATGTTGAGACCGAGTTTATTAAATTAATCTTAGTACCCCCGATTTGAAAATCCTGAATCTGTCACTGTGTATAGCTTATAATAGTCCTTTGGGTGGGGGCCATGTGCGCCCAAATGATTTCTTCTTTTTGATAGGGGTGTCAAAACAGGTTCTCAAACAGGTTCTGGGTATACCCACGGTGAACCAGGTCAGACCCGGACAGGTCAGGATTCTGATTGTCAGTGCCCCAGGTCATGATTGGTCAGGTTTTGTTCAACTGGGTCGAACACATTTGAATCATTGGATTCCCGGGTGCCGGACAGGTTTGAGCGTTCCATTTACAAGTCGATCCATTTCCGGATATGAGCGCCCGTTGACTTTTTTTCCCGGGTTTGCGCAGATCGTATTTAGGTTTCATGTACGGTTGAGTTAAGTCAAATGTACTCGGGTTGAATTAGTAATGACCTTAGTTCGATCATTGTGAAACATCGAGTCCATTCGCTATTGAACGTCAACTCAACTTCTGGTAACTCCTGATCGGGCCATCTTGATTTTGCTATGGATTTTGTAAACGAATCATATTAATAAAAGTATTAAGATTGACATATATATACATATGTGTGTGTGCGATAAATATATGGATGACAACGAAAAACCAATAAAAACACTATATTGATTACCGTGATGTTTAGTGTATTCTCTTAGTCAACACTTATTTCGAATAATCAACTGCGTAAAACCACTCTAATGAGTAAAGGAGTAGAACGACTCTTCATATGTTTTAATATTATATATTATAACCAACGACAATAATAACGAGTAGACGATCAATTCTAAACTTCATATAAATGATTTATTATTAGAAGCATTATGATTGATATATAAGTTTGTAAATAGCTATGATGGTAATGAAAATAATAATACTAATAAACATAAAGCGGCAATGATAATAGGTAAAAATACAAATAATAACAGTAATAGTAACAAGGCTAACAATAGCAATAGTAATACAAATAAGAACAGGAATACTAACAATAACAATAACAATATAAATACTAATATGTTGAATCATTTTAATATAAGATTGATATCAAAATAATTGTAAAACCAATCTAGTACTCTATTGATTATAAATTAGTATAACGACTCTTAATATGTTATAATACTATGAGGCCTAAGTGATTATAACGAGGGTTCATATGTTACACAATAATAATTATAATAAATTATACCCCCAAATCATTATCCCCTATAAAAGCTAACCATAACTTATTATAATAAGTTAACTGTTAACAAGTAACAACCATAAGTTAAGTAAAATAGTTAACAAGTACTTACTAGTTACTAAATAGTAACTTGTTAACAACCATATAGCTTAATACTAGTATAAGATTAACAACCATAACACTCCCGTATCTTTATAAGTTATAAGATTATTTAAGTTAATTGTTTTTATGTTATACTATAGTTTAATACTAGTATAGTATTTATGGTCTTCTCTTAACTTTGTATATATATGTGACTATAAAGAAATATTTTATCAGTAGGCTTATATATATGTGACTATAAAGAAACTATTTTATCAGTAGGCTTATATATGTTAGTACGACATAACAATAACAAACAAATATAACGCGGTATATATGTATTATGTTGTGACTATATATGATAAAGTATAAACAAACTATTTTATCAATATGTTTAATCATTTTAGTAGTACTATACATTGGTATTAAAATAATTGTAAAACCATTCTAATACTATATTGATTATAAATTAGTACAACGACTCTTGATATCTTATAATATTATAACAAATGACAATCATATGTTTACAACAACGGTTCATATGAGGCTTAAGTGATCATAACGAGAGTTCATATGTTATACGATAATAATAATAAACATAACAACAGTTTATATAAATGATAGTAAACATAATAGCCATAAGTCAATAGTTAACTAGATAGTAACTTGTTAACAACCATATGTTAACTTAGCATTTAGTCGATTACTCACATAGACTTATACCAACTCGCTAACTCACTAGCTTGTTCCTAGATAATTGAAGAAGTTGTTACTATATAAGATTATGAATGTATCAATATAGATTATAAGCTAATTCACGAGAATAGTACACTATTTTATCTAATTCAAGATAATAGTACACTATTTTAGATAGTAGTCTTCATGTTAAATGCATTTTGAAACTAAAACATGTATTTGGATTGAAACAAGTTGTTATCGGACGAGATCAATGAATGTATCATTGTAAGTCGATAATCAAAGTCAATGTAACATTACATATAAGTTCACTTTAATAAATATAATTATACTATTACTTAATTGAGTAATAGACTAATGATAGTTGTATAAGTAACGCCATAAGTATGGAGTCTAATTAAAATTTAGAAACTCAATTCATAACTCTAATTAAATAATGATAATAATAATAATAATAATAATAATAATAATAATAATAATAATAATAATAATAATAATAATAATAATAATAATAATAATAATAACAATAATAATATGCTAATTAATAAATGATAGTTATGGCTTAAATACTAATCATAATAATTTCAATAAAAATAAGCAAAATTTCAAATTAAAGTTAGTAAGTTACTAAACCAAGAAAATAATTAGTAATATTATAACTTATAAGAATATAAGATTATCAATCATGTGTGCTAGGTCATCAATCCATGTGTTAGATCATTCTCTATTCCTATTGGTCAAGAAATAATATCATGGATCATGAATTAGAACCCTTTGATTTAAGAAGGATCAAAATCTAACCATTAATCTCTCAAACCCATTTTCATTTCCCTAGTCTCTCTTCCATCTATCCTCTCTAAAACCCTAATCCCCACCCCTCTCATCCGCCCACCTCCACTTCCATTTCTCATTCTCTAAAACTCTTATCCTTCAATTCCACTGCTTCAGATCTTCTTTCTCTTTCAACTCCATCACTTTACGATGATCACTATCTATGAGTCTCTCTCATCAATTTCTGATTCTCATCATCGCCGTAATTTTTGTTCCAGCGCCGGCGACCAGTATTCGATTCCCGGAAGTGACACATCCCGTTTCCCAGCCCTTAAAAACAGCCTTTTTTGCACTCGGTTGTTTCTGGAGATCTGAAGCTGTCTTCGTTGCTTAAACGGCGTCGTTCGCACCACCGTCGGATACTCCGGTGGCACTAAGCTTAATCCTGAGTTCCGCAGCTTGGCCGATCACGTCGAATCTGTATAGATAATGATGTTGTTAGGAGATTGCAGAACGAAAATCTCGGTGGAGATCTTGCTAACCGAAGCTCTCGCTGGAGGCCAAGATCGAAGATCTTATCGAACGCAAAAGATTGAATATCTGGAAACGTGAAGGTTCAAGCAAAACTTCATCTCAAATCTTGATTTGAACAAGCGAAGATCTCGATGAAGGTTGCTGACCGAAGATCTAGCTCGCCGGAGTTAGTGGTGGTTGCGAGATTGTTCGGCTGTGGTGGTTGCAGCCCACACGAGAGTTTTCCCTTTTGATTTGTAATTTCGTTTGTTGATTTTTATATACTTATGTTATGTTGAATTAGTTTTTTGTGAGATCTAGAGTTTTTCTACTCAATTTGTATCAATTATTCTGGAAATTCTTTTTTTTTTTCTTTTCAATTGTACCTTTTTCATTCTTTTAATTTTCTAATGAAAAAAATATTCAAGTTCGTATTACTCAATATATCACAATCAAGATCTTCATATCCTTTAAACTATGATTTCATATCCTTTAAACTATGATTTCATATCCTTCAAATTTAATAACAAAGATACAATTATCTTAAAAAAAAAAATTTCGTATAATTTATTTTTCCTTTTTCAATATCCAATGGTAGGGTTTGTAAATGTTAGATCTGAAGGCAAAAAAAAAAACTCAAGCCAAACATGTGGTGATAGCGAGAAAGCTTGTAAGATAACTGAATTTTTGTTTTTATTTTACCTTTTTTTTGAAATTTTTTTATCTGATAAACTTAGATCTGGGATTGTAATTTTCTTTTGACATTCTCAAATTCAATAAACATATCTATTTTTGCAGTATTTTATTTTTTTCTTTGTCATGAAATTGAAGTAGGTCTTATCTGAATTTTTCATATGGGTTTGTTTAGTATAAAGAAAAATAAATTTGTAATTTTGTTTTAGTATCTGAATTTTCTGTGTTTGCCATATGGGTTTGGATTTTTTTTTTCTATTGCTCATGTTAATGTAAGAGATTTCGTGTTTGGCAATTGTTTTCTTCCGTTTAATTTGGCATATTGGAGATTGTAAATATGTAAGTTTTAATTTAGTTATTGCAAATTGTTTAGTATAGGGTTACGAGAATTTGAGATATTATTTGGTAGAATATTAAAATGGGATAATTTGGTAGAAATAAAAAATGGAGAAATTTTGGTAGAATATTAAAATGAGATAATAAATTTGAAGTATAGGGTTTAATCAAATACTTTTTAATATTATTTGAAAATGAGAATATTGGGTAATTAAATGAAATATAAACAAGTACATGATATTTAAAGTTTAACCCTTAAATTAAATGTAATTTAGTTTTTTATTTAATTAATTATTAAATGTAATAAATTTTATAAATTAATATATTTAAATGATTCTGTAGATATAAAAAAATAATTGAATTTTAGTAATATCTGGTTGAGTATGGTCGGGTTCGAGTTTGAATGCGAGTGCATGCAGTCGGTCGGCAAGATATAATCTTCTTGGTCTTAGGTCGTCGGTGCAGGTAATCCTGCGGTCGGGTTTCGGTCGGGTCCGGGGCCGATCCTCACGAGGTCGAATCGAGGTTAAGTCGGGTCGAGAATCGGAGTTGGCCCAGCGGTCAGATCTGTTTCTGACACCCCTACTTTTTGACCAGCGATTTCTTCTTTCCTTTTGACAAGCACATGATTTCTTCTTACCTCACTATTAAACTTTGAGGTTAGATATTCTTACGGTCTTACATCACTATTCAACTCTCAGGTTAGATATAGAATCAGTCATGGGCGACTATTCAACTCTCAGGTTAGATATAAGCTCACATCACTGTCTACGTCACTAGTGCTGTGAGCCTGTGACTAATGGAACATGGAATACTCCTATTATAGGACTAATCTATGGAGTATTCCTATATATATAAGCCCACACCAGACACCACTGTTCACTTGAGACTTGACATGGACTAATCTATGGAGTACTCCTATATAAGCCTACTGTTGTTGGTAAGTTTTTCATTCATCCATGATCCAATAACTATCTCTTTTTAGTTTTTATCAACTCTCAGATTATTGAAAGTTAAACATCTCAAATTGTATTTAAAAAAAATCAGGAATTTAAAGAAAAATGGGAGGAGCACCTGAGGATGTACACCCACAGAAGGCTTTTGGATGGGCTGCTAGAGACACTTCTGGCGTCCTCTCCCCTTTTCACTTCTCTAGAAGGTACATCTATCTCTCCTTTAGTACCTATTGTTTTGTTCAATCGACTTTGAGCTATATGAATTTATCACATTTTATCTGGAATATTTATGAGTCTTGTCGTAATCGTGAATTGAACTTTTCAAAACTTATGTTGACTTGTTCGTTTTTGCTTCTTTCAAAACTATATTAAAATAAGTTGGATAGAAAAATGACCTTAGTCTTTAGATAGTTAGGCCCTGTTTTTTTGAACTTATTTTTGCTGAACTGAATTTATTTTTACTTATTTTTGTTGAACTGAATTTATTTTTGCTGAACTGAACTTATTTTTGCTAAATAATAATAATAAATAATAAATAATAATAAATAATAAATAATAAATAATAAATAATAATAAATAATAAATAATAAATAATAAATAATAAATAATAAATAATAAATAATAAATAATAAATAAATAAATAATAATTAATAATAAATAAATAATAATAAATAATAAATAATAAATAATAATTAATAATAAATAATTAATAATAAATAATAAATAATAAATAATAAATAATAAATAATAAATAATAAATAATAATAATAAATAATAATAATAATAATAAATACTAATAATAATAAATAATATAATAATAAATAATAAATATTAAAAAATAAAAAATAATAATAAAAAATAAAAAATAATAACTAATAATAATAATAAATAATAATAAATAATAAATAATAAAAAATAATAATAATAATAAATAATAATAATAAATAATAAATAATAAATAATAAAAATATTAAAATAAAATTAAATAAAATTAAATAAAAAAAAAACAAAAAAATAAAAAATAAAAAATAAAAAAATATAAAAAATTACAAATTCATCGTTATTATAATTATAATATTAATAATAATAATAACAATATAAATAGTAATATTGAAAACAAAAATAATAATTACAACATTAGATAAGACTGAACTTATTTTTGGTGAACTGAACTTATTTTTGCTGAACTGAACTTATTTTTACTTATTTTTGCTGAACTGAACTTATTTTTGCTGAACTGAACTTATTTTTACTTATTTTTGTTGAACTGAACTTATTTTTACTTATTTTTGCTGAAAATAAGTCCAAAAGAACAGGACCTTAGATGTGTTTAGTTTTTCCTTGATATATATTTATTTGTTACATTTTCTTTTAGAAAAGCAAACTATCAACTTTGACCGACTATTTATCTTTAACAAGTATAAATACAGTCATGTACTCATGTGTGGTCTTGTTATATGTCTTAAAGTGTAGATTCATAAAATCATATTTTTATAATTTTTACTTGAATGAAATAAGAGATATTCACGGAAAAAAAACATCTAAAAAACTGTGCAAATGGAAATGTAGCAAATAGACGAAGGGGGTATAATAATAAAGATAGGAATTGTTAATGTTGTGGAGGTTATATCACGTATCTCTGATCATTGATATATGATTATACATTCAGACAAATGCAACATCTTACATTTTGATATTTGTCTTTATATGCCAGTATCTAGTCAAACTTAAAATATTAGTAATACACAAAATCAAATTATTTCATTTATTTAAAAATGAAGGAACCCCCTTAGAAAAACGAAGGGGGTCATAATATGTCTCGAGATAAATTTGTGCTTAGAAACTTAAAGGCGCCGGCAATAAAAGTTAGCTCCGGCGTCATTTATGACAATCGATGCACCCAGACGGCCAGACTAATAGTTTGTGGTATTTTGGCTACTAGTTAAAGTTGGTGGTGATGGGTGCACCCGCGTCATAATTTATGATGTTGAAGGTAATTTTGCCAAGAAATAAAGAAACAAAAGAAATGAAAAAATAGATAAACTACGAATGGAAAAAAAGGACAAAAAAAAAGAGCTGAAGTAAAAAATGGCGGTGGGTGAAATGCAACAACATCTTACGTTATAATATTTGTTTTTATATGCCAGTTGAAAGATCTACTCAAACTTAAAATATTAGTAATACACAAATTCAAATTATTGCATTTATTTAAAAATGAAGGACTCCCTTAGCAAAACGAAGGGGGTCATAATATTTCTGGAGATAAAAGAGAGAGCTGAAGTAAAGATGGTGGTGGGTGAAATGCAACAACATCTTACATTATGATATTTGTCTTTATATGCTAGTTGAAAGATCTAGTCAAACTTAAAATATTAGTAATACACTAATACACAAAATCAAATTATTGCATTTATAAAAAAATGGAAAATTTGTTAATAAATACCATACTTTGTGCACTTTTTTTAAATAAATACCTAAACTGTCTGCAATTTTATATAAATACCAAAGTTGACTAAATTTTTTTGGAATCACTACCACTTGACGGAATCTTGCAAAAAACGTTAGTTTTGCTCCGTTAGTTGCACGTGAAATTACGATTTTGCCCTCCCTCACCACCACCGCCACCGCCACCCTTACCACATGCACCAACCATGATTGCCACTGTTGCCGCCGCCACCACCACCACCCACCCAAAAATCGACCCACCCACAACCACAACCAATTACAATACCACCTCCACCCACTCAAAAATCATCCCACCCACCACCCTAACTAACTACCAAACCACCACCACCTCCACCCACCAAAAAAATCGACCCACCCCACAATACTAACCAACTACGAATCTACCACGACCTCGTAATAGTGGTTAGGAGAGAGAAGGGGACCGCAAGGGTAGTGAGTTTCGTGGGGTTTTGGTGGTGGTGGTGGAGGAGGAGATTAATGGAAGGTAAGAAGGTAATTTCACATGCCACTAACGGAGCAAAACTAACGGTTTAGCAAAAATCTATTAGGTGGTAGTGATTCCAAAAGAAATGACAGAAAGTTGGTATTTATATAAAATTTCAGACAACCTAGGTATTTATTTCAAAAAAGTGCCTAAAGTGTGGTATTTATTAACAAAATTTCCTAAAAAAATGAAGGAACTCCCTTAGATAAACAAAGGGGTCATAATATGCCTGGAGATAAATTGGTGCTTAAAAACTTAAAGGTGGTTATAATATTAGAAGTGTAGTTTCGACTTTATATTTCCTCCTTTAAAATAAATGAAACACTATTTTGGGCCATTTTAAAATAAATGAAACGTTACTTTATTTAGTGTTCGCTTCTTTATATCTCTACTCATCAGATGGATCCCTGCGGAAATAAAGATGGTGGGGTGATAGGTTTTGTACACGGGATCGATTCTCCCACATACGGTGGTGCAACAGAAGGCCGGGCCACGAGACCAAAGAACAAGAAGTTAAATATACGCGCGGACGTAAAATAATTATCTCCATAATAAATCCAACTTGAAAAAAAAATATTTTTTTAGGCGCGTGCCACTTAGGTCACTAGGTGGATCCTCCCCCTATTTAGATATGATCTTATAGTATGTCTAGGAATTTTTTTTGTAGGAGTATGTCGTTTTGTCTAACTGAAAAGTTTGTTTTCTAGTGGTAGGAGTATTATATTGTTGATTGAGAAAGTTTTCTGATTAAAATGGGGGGTTCCGAATTTTGATGCGCAGGGCGACTAGAGAGCAAGACGTGACTTTCAAGGTGTTGTATGTTGGGATTTGTCACTCCGATCTTCACTTCATCAAGAATGAATGGGGAAATGCCTCTTACCCTGCAGTCCCTGGGTAAATGCATTAATTGATACTCTAAAAATTGCTCATCTTTTAAATATTATGAATGATTTATCTTTGTTGTTACCTTAGTATTGTTGTTTCTTTTTGCTATTTTCTTTCCATCAACTTTTCCCTAAAGCCATTGTGAATCCAATAATCTAGGAAGTAATTTTCTTTTCCATGAAATTAAAAAAACACCCTATTGTTAAAGGTCAGAAGAGATTCGTAGATCATTAAATATCAAGCCTTGGGTCCAAAAAAAGAGTTGGGGATCTATAGATTTATAATATGCTATGCTGTGAATTGTGATAGATCTTGGGTAAGATTGTCTTACACCAATTTATTACTAGTCTTGTATGCAACCGAAAACAAATAGAAACTGCCTTGAAATTTGACATAACTTTGTGTAATTTGGACTTGTATTTTTTTTTTAAAAATCGGTAAAGTTGAGTTTGATTTTTTTAATTTAAGGATATATTTGTAATTTAGGATGGACACCAAATCCTCCATTCTTTCCTTTCCTTATCTCTATTATATATGGGAACGCTTGAGGACTTTGGTGTCCACCTAAGTTCCCTAAAATACCCTTTATGTTTTTATTCTTCCAAGATAACTAATGAGGGCAAAAAAGAAACTTTTTTTTTTAAAAGCTCTAATGTAACTGCTAGATTTTTTTCCCCTTGAAAAAACTACCACATTTTTTATAATGAAAGTAACTTCCAGATTTTTTAAAACAAAAGAAACATATACAATATCACCGCGATGTTTGCGCACGCATTGCGTGCAAAAAATACTAGTAGAATAGAGATGAAACACTAGAGTCTAAAACTTATCATTAATTTACAAATAAATAACAAATCACCTTGGTTTCATGACGAGCTAGTGTGAGACCGTCTCATACAAGTTTTCTGCTATATTTGAATCATTCTAAACATATGTTATTTACTCTTTTTGTAGGCATGAGATTGTAGGAGAGGTCACAGAAGTAGGGGAAAAAGTGCAAAGATTTAAAGTAGGGGACAAAGTTGGGGTGGGAGTCATGGTTGGATCATGTCGTTCATGCGATAATTGCGGTAAAAATCTTGAGAATTACTGCTCCAAGATGCTCGTAACCTATGGATCCACTTATTATGATGGCACCATGACCTATGGAGGTTACTCTAATATTATGGTGGTTGATGAACATTTTGCTGTCCTAATTCCTAACAACATGGCGCTGGATGCGACTGCTCCTCTTCTATGTGCGGGTATCACGGTCTACAGCCCTTTGAAGTACTTTGGGCTCGACAAACCTGGACTCCATATCGGTGTCGTTGGCCTTGGTGGTCTAGGTCACATGGCTGTGAAGTTTGCCAAGGCTTTTGGAGTTAAAGTTACGGTTATTAGCACCTCACCTAGCAAGAAGGATGAAGCTGTTAACCGTCTTGGTGCTGATTCTTTTTTGGTTAGTCGTGACCCTGATCAAATGCAGGTAACTTCATAGGCCACTTATTTTTTCCCTGAAAAGAATTTTGTTTTTGAATCATGTTTACGCTTCTGTTGATGTTTGCTTAAACAGGATGGGTTTAAATAAGACGATTTCAAGTTTGGCTGATATTTGGACTCAAGTTAACCAAACTGGTTAAGAAATACATTTTTAAGAGATGTTTGACCCAACATAATCTTCAAAATATTCGTCGCAAATTGGTAGTCATAATAAGAAATGTCACTCACAACCAATTCTAAGCATACGAATTTATGTCTAACGAAAACCATGTTAGATCCAACAACAATTAAATGCGATGATTTTCGGATCACAAGGATCACAATTGAGTTGAGCCTGTTTTGAGCCTGAAATTTTCCGATTGTTCAGGTTCATATAAATTGGATTTTGAGTTGCAAAAATTTGGTGAAAATCCAGGTTATCCCAAAGCTAGGTCTACGCACTAGGGTGTACAATATTCACTGTGCACCCTAAAGAACATGTCGTTCATCTAAAAAAGCATGAACTTTTTTTAGCAAATTTTTTAGGTAAAAAGAACATGTAGTTCAAAATCAAAAAACATGGTTTATCTTTCATTCTTCAAAGAACGATCATAATGAAAAGAGCATATATACTAAAAGAACATACAATAATAAATAAAAGAATATATTTTTCAATTTTAAATTTGAATATCACCAATGAATTTGAAATTATATACTAATGTCATGTTCTAATTAAACTAACATCATGTTCTTATTATATCAACCTTTTAAATTAAAAACATACCTATTTTGAATTGTATGTACTTATTATTTTCTTGTTAAACATCATTGTGTTCTTTTTCATATTCAGTTATGTTCTTTTGTATGTGATGGGAGGTAAATTGATTCACGTTCTTTTTCGTACATCATGTTCGAAAGAACATGTGGATTGTAATGATAAGAATATTGAATAAAAAGAACATACACTTTAAACTAACTAAAAGAGTACGGTGCACGATGAGCATTCTGCACGTGGGTGCACCTTCTAAATTGCGGGTTATAGTGGTAAGGTTCAAGTCAAGTTTCGAGTTAGTCCCTATTGACAGGTTTATGGTGACTGCTAAACGTGCTAGTTTAGACTATTTGGGGGTAAAACTTAATAGTGAATCTCCATCATACATAAGCTGTTGTTGGAATAGTAAACAATGACTAGTTCCGCTAACGTTTTTGTATAGGCTGCTGTAGGGACCATGGACGCCATAATCGACACAGTCGCAGCAGCTCATCCTTTACTACCATTAATCAGTATGCTCAAAACTGAAGGAAAGTTGGTCCTGGTTGGTGCTCCAGACAAGCCTCTTGAGTTGCCTGCATTTCCTCTGATTTTAGGTAAGTGTCCTCGCCACCCTTTACAACAAGGGCGTGAACCTGTTTTGTACATCAAGTTAATTGAACCGAAAATGTGACAGGGAGAAAAATGGTAGTCGGAAGTGGAATTGGAGGCATGAAGGAAACACAAGAGATGATCAATTTTGCAGCGAAGCATGATATCAAATCAGATATTGAGGTTATTCCAATGGATTATGTGAACACGGCTATGGAACGTGTACTCAAAGCAGACGTTAGGTATCGTTTCGTCATTGATGTTGGCAACACATTGATGAAGGCTACTTGAGAATTTGGCATGTTGTAATAATTGTAATGTTTGGTATTGTGTTTTGCAATGATTTTTAAACTAAGATACATGAACATGGTCATGACTCATGAGTTTCACGTTCACCGGCCAGACGGCCACTATAAACAGCGTTTGTATAATCTTCTCGTTGGGATTTTGAGTTGAAATATGTAGGGACCTGATTTGACAACTTTATTTTGTCTTGTGACTTATCTATCTGTTTCTGTCACAAATTGGTCCTTTACTCCTTCGCTAGCTTGCTTTCATGATTTGATGAGCTTGGATTGCCAAAATGACATCTCACAAAAAATTTAGTACCAAAACTCGGTCAAATTGGTATCAAAATAGAGTCATTGTGATACCAACACTTTCTCTGATTTGATGTGGGCTATGATGATCACAACTTCTGTGGAGTACTGTTGCAAAAAAAAAAAAACTTTTGTGGAGTGGAATAGCTAGAATTTAATGATGTGGGAGCAAAATTGTACATTTTGTCTCTTGTGCTGTGGGGATGTGAAATGTTCGTTTGCTCATTTGCGAAAGAGAGGTTGTTTGGTATCAAAATTCAAAAGTGCTCCTAGTCCATGATTGCATATTGGCCTACAAATGGGAATCGAACGTGTTGCTATCTGAAATGCTAAACATCGTCCCAAAATTACTTAAAATCACCTCGATCCCACCAAACATTTCCAACTTTACCCTTCCCTTTTTTTCTTTTCTTTTCCCAAACCACCACCTCCATCCCCATAGCCACCCCCTCCACACCCACCAGGCACCAGCACTCCAAAGGCCCTCACCCCACCCTCCCTCCACCCCCACCAGCAGGCCCCCACCCAACCCCTGCAACCATCACGAGCAAGCCGCATAAACCAAAAAAAAAAAAATTTACCCTCGTCCACCCAGGAAACGTCCAGGCCGGAGGTTTCCGCGGTGGACGAGGGTAAATTATTATTTTTTTGGTTTCGTTGGTGGTTGTGCGTGGCCTCGGTGATGGTTTGTGTGGTTTCGGTAGTGGTTGTGGGAATGGAGGTGGTGGTTGTGGAAAAGAAAAAAAAAAGGGAAGGGTAAAGTTGGAATTGTTTGGTGGGACCGGGGCGATGTTTAACAATCCCCTGTTGCTATTTGGCCAATTTGTGGTAGAGTCTATTATCCTTCTGAGAATTGATTATAATTCAGACTGGTACTGTCTTATATCTTGATTGAGATATCTAATTGTACTATAGTCAACACATAATTTATTTTCAAAATAATGTTTCTCACATGTGACAACAATTCAAACATCAAACTATTTCTCCTACATTGACTCAATTATTCCTTTGCAAGTGTAAATGTGAAGCATGCGAAGCCATATCCTATTTGTACGAAAGGACTGTAGTGTAGACTCGGAGCCTCAATTTCGACATCAAACTCTTCCACGTTTAAATCTTCATGGACGGACAATAGTCGGTCCAATTCGAGAATTGATTTTAGCCAAAGCCAACTAGGAGTTGCTGAATTCACTGTTTGGATTATCCTGACGAGCTCCAACGTAAAAAAAACGCCAAGTGCCGGAAGTTTACCCTAATCTTCTCACTATAGAAATTTCGTTTTTCACTTTCGCTCAATGATTTCTATGCAGAAACGTGAGAGTTTTAGGATTATTCTACTGTGCTCCCATCCTAAATAGATACTACCTTGTTTTTTTTAGTTGTAACATTTCTTTTTGAGTGCTTATTCATCAACCAATTTTGTTAAGAATCTCTGCACTTATTATATAAGAGAAAACATAGTCAAGTGGGGTCTTGTTAGATTCGTCTCAATGCGATGATTCCAAATATCAAATTTTTATAATTTTTACTTACACCCAACATGAGATATTAACATTCAAATAAGTATCTCGGTAAATGTTGCAACTAAAAAAAATAGAGGAAGTATAGAGGAACTAATGGTTTAAATTGATTATGGATCCAGGTTTTAAAATTTAAAACTAGTTTTTAGGCTCGGGCTATGCCCCGGAAAATTATAGTTTTCATTTATTAATATTTTACTTTGAAATAATAACATCAAATATAACTTGGTTTACGAGTTAAGATTGTAGTATATAAACTTGAGGTCACAAGATCGAATCTTATGCATGATATTTTCTTATCTTTTTTTATTGTATGTGGATTACATGTTGTAAAACACCTAAGTAATAGTGTCACGTGGCACCGTTCCTTGTTTAGGAACACCTTTTAATATATTTGTACAAATCATTCTCATTAACAGCCCAATTCAATACCTCCAAGACATGACTTTTGTACTGTTGACCAGAGTAACTCATTTTTTAGTATGATACTTTTTTTTAAGGTAATTAAGGAGAGTTCCCTTGCAAGAAGGGAGGAAATTGGGGATCCTTCTTGCAAGGGGTGAACATCGAACCTCAGTCACTGGGGTGGAAGGAGAGCCTTACAACCACTAGGCCTACCTTTATCCTCTTTGCGTATGATAATTTGTGCGTAATGTGCATTGTTGTTGTTGCAATGTATCTTGTACAGTCGTACGTCTTGGAGTCTTACAAGTTTAGGAACTCTCTATTTATAGACAGAAATTGGTATTAAGAATTTCGGATTTTCATCTTTAACATCAGTAAGTGTTCTAGTGGATTCCTAAGGTCTTTTCATTTACACCATTTTGCAACTCTAGTTGATTCTATTTTTTTTTTTGTTCTTTTAAATTAGGGTGTTTGGTTTCCGCAAGGTAAAGGAAATGAAATCAAGAAAGAGGTAGAGGGGGAAAGGAAACTAAAACCCTTTGATAAAAAAAAGGTTGTTTGGTTGGTACATATATACCAATCCACATTTCTTACTCCTTTCACCATTTCTCCCACCTTTGATGTGCCGCTGGCTGCCGCTACCTCTCCCAGCCCCCAATCGCTAATGCTGCTTGACGCCACCGTCTCCCCTACCACTGCCCAATCCCCGCCCCGACACCGCTGCAACCTCCCCTTATCTCTCTTTCTTCTCTTTTATCTCACCACCTCCATAAAAGGACAAATTTGAGGTTTCAATGGTCTAATTCCACCTTAAAATTTCAGATTTGAAGTTCTCATGGTCGAATTTGACCTTCTAAAGCCATGATTGATTACAAGAAGAGGTTTCTCCATCCTAACGCTTGATTCTTTTTGAAATTTTAGGGTTGCGAATTATTGGTTGGGTGTTGGTGGATCTCTGGGGTGTAGGTGGGGTTTTTCCAGAGTGGTTAGGTGTTGGTTTTTAAAGTGGTGGAGATGGGTTTCGTGTGTGGTTTGTTGTGTTTGTGGGTGAGTTTCATTTGTGAGTTGTGTTTGCAGTGTCATTGCGGTGTTTAAGGTGGCGTCAGGTGGTGGTTGTAGTGCCGACGATGGTTGCGGTGCTTGTGGTGGTGGTTGCTGGTGGTGGTGCGGTTCAGTGGTTGTGTGGTGGAGTGGGGTGGTGAAGGTTGGTCAAAGTTTGAAAAGGTGTAGATGAGTTTGGGAGTAAGGTGAAACCCTAGGGGGTGTGGGGAATCAATATAGAGGAGTTTGGGGGTAACAGAAGGATAAAGGGAATGATTAAAATGCCTTACCAAACAAGATATAAGGGATTGAAAGTTGTTGTTTCCCTTTCTTTAAACCCTTAAAACAAACGCCCCCTTAGTTAATTCTTAATTATTATTGGAAAATTTGACTCTAATGGTCCCAATTATGGCCAATTCACTTTGAATAGTCTCAACTTTTGGTTATTTTAGGATGATCCCAAATTTTTAAGAGTCTTTCTAAAAAGGTCATTTATCTTAATTAAACTACTAAATAAGTTAATTGAGACACATGACGCTCATCCGATAACCATTTTCTTATAATTAACAGAAATCAATAGAAGAATCTAATGTGTCATTATTAACCAAAGCTGTGCAAGAGGGTGGGCTATAAAGTTACTAAAACTTTAAGGAAACATTAATTCATAAGTCATGCACAATTATGAGATATGCAACTTAAGAAGCTAAGAACAATACATCATTTTCTTTTTATATAAAGAACACATGACAAGTGGAAGTTTGTCACAAAGTCGGAGTGAGGGTTCATATAGAGAACAATCTACTACAAAAACTGAAATATGAAACGCTAGATAGAGAACAGTTATGTTTTTTATTTATTATCACTGGAATTGCAAATTAACTTTGTAATTTCACTTCTTATAGATTTATGTGTGACTTTCTCTCTAGTTTGATTTTCGTAACACTAGGCAAGTTATTCTCACTGAATTGTGCACCATCTTTCTTCTCGTGGTGATGATTGTCGATTATTTCGGCGTCATTACCGACCCTTATTGATGGTGTGTGTGATTCACTCTTTTCAGAATTTTTTTTTTCAAATTTTGAATTGGGTTGATTTTATGTATCAAATTGAGGTTTTTGGGGCTGATTTAGGCTTGAAGATTTGGATTTTGAAGCAAGAAGCGGTTTGTGAAGAAGCTAAATAAATGCAGCTTGTTCAACCGACTTTCCCTTCCATATTGGGGATATATACATTCTAGAATGGTGGAGAAGCTTTAGGAAGCATTTGGCAAAGCATTCAATGGCGGGGAAGGGTTTTTTTGCTGCGTCCCACAGATGCGAATGAACAGACCATCACCATGAACCTTTCGGTGAAGGATGTGCAGATGCTGTGATTGAAAAAGCAAACTGGGATATGTGATATGTCTGCTTGGTTTGCTTTTTCATTGAAATATGAAGTTCAACTTGTCTTTGATCTAGATGAATAAATTGGTTCCATAATTTTCAATGCCTATATATTTTCACGGTTGTGGAATAGTATTATAGTAGTATAATTTTCATTTGTTAAATGTCAATAACTCTTATTGAAAGTTGCAGATTAAAGTAAGTCAAGTTTATATCTTTTATATACCTAATTTGTAGTTAGAGACTTAGAGTGTATTAGCTATAGATGAATGTAGATCAGTTACATGTTCATAGCCTAAGATGTAGCCTAATATCAAGTTGTAAAGTTGTATATAACTGACTAGATGAATGATATTATCTCACAACAAAATATTCTCTTAATTTAGTTTTGCTAAATCGAAATTATATTATACAGAATTCATTTAGCTAATAATATAATATTCATTATTTTGTATTTTTTTTTGTAAAAAAAATGGAAGAATAGAGAACAGTTATCTACTATAACAGTTCTTTATATCAGAAGTGTACGGAACTGTTTGGTATGGTAACTGTTCTTTATTCCTTCCTTATTTCCTTGTTTTAGGAAGGGAAAATAAAACGGTCCTTTGTGACAACCACTCTCTTTGAATGAGCATATAAAACGCCTCCTAGGCCCATTTTGTAAACTTTATAGAGCACTTGGCAGGAGAGCGCTCCTGAAGCGTTCTATAAAGCATACCTGTCACAGATAGTAGGTTGGTGTGGATTTGATAGCTTATTCGACCCATATCCAAGCGCCTTGCCGCCCACATCATATCCACCTGCCTCACTTTCACCCAATCATGTCCACCCTCCAAGCTCATGAAGTAATATTTGTAACTTTATAGAAAATCATAATTTTCCCCAAGGCCCAAATGTAATATGAATGGATTAGACCCCAAAAAAAATAACCAGACTATAATTATATTCTCATACATCAAAGCATCAGTGTCTGCTTTGCTTAATCTATACAAATATATTAAAAGGTCTTCTCCTAAACAAAGCGAACGCCGCCACGCATTTCTTCCTAGGTGCTTTCTGACAATGTAATACACATACAATAAAAAAAAGATAAGAAAATGCCATGTATAAGATATGATCTTGTGACCTCAAGTTTAATTTGTATACTACAATCATAAGTTCATAACCACTAAACCAAGTTAGATTTGATGTTATCATTTCAAATTAAAATATCAATAAATGAAAACTATAATTACCCTAAGATAGGCTAAAAAACTAGTTTCATTACAAATATATGGGCGCGGATAATTACAAGAATAACCAAACCCTAATCCTTTTTTAAAATAAATTCAAAATAAATTATGTGATCCATGACCATCATTTTGCTAAGAAACTTGATAGAAAAATTGCTTAGGTATTTTAAAGTTTTCTTCTATGCTTTTTGTTATGTTTACCTGTTAATTTTTTTAGTACACTTATTTCTTTTGGTAGTTGTGCGAAAGAGATACCCTTATGCGAAAATGTTATAGTTTGTGTTTCAATTTGTGACCCACTTGGTACTTGGTAGGTAGTTGATAGAGAACACTCGTGTTTTTTTTAGTGAAAGAGAACACTCATGGTGATGGGAATCCACCTTCTTATATGTCCTTTCTTCATATATTTACACTATCATTTGTTATTAATTACTTTAGAGTTTGTATGAGTGTAGAATGGAAAATTGTGAAGAGATCACACGTTTGGGGGATAAGATTTTATTACCAAGGTGATGTATATGCGATTTTCCTTACAAAATTTATAGGGATATTATCTCAGATAACCCTGACATATAGGCCTTTTTCCCAAATAACCCTGACAATTTTTTTTTCTCAGATAACCCTAAACTTGTATTTTGTCATTAAACTTGACGGAATTGTTAACGGCGTTAACTATTTTCAAACAACTCAACTTACTCCCTTTTTAAAAAAAAAAAAAAAAACAAACTCTTCACTTTCTCTCTCTTGTTCTTCATCTCTTCTCAAGCATTCATCAATGGTTTCCACCACCTCTGAAACCACCACCCTCCAACCGGAACTCACGCTTCTCACCCACCACCCCTTGAACTCGCGCACAACCAGCACACCCCACCACCCAGAAAATAAATCAATGAAATCAAACTTGTAAATTAAGACCCAGTAAAAAAATCAGCAGAATAAATAAAAAAATCAAAAACTGGGGGAGAGGCAACACGCCGGAAATTAGATGAGAAGCAGCAGCAGCAACCGCGCGGAGACGAGAGAAGATCAAGGAACAGGAGGACGATAGCCGCAAGAAGAGAGAAAGAACAACAGTAGTGGCGTCGGCGTTCGGTGGTGACAGCAGCAGCAACGCCGGCGACGGCAACACACCGAGGTCCGAAGAGAGAGAAACGGTGCAGGTGTTGCACGCACCAACAACAAAATCGAGACGAATCGAGGAGGGAGAGTTCGAACACCAGCGTCGTCGAGAGGAAAGGAAGGAGTAGAGCAACGGTGACAACAAGGGAGGGGGAAAGCTCCAGCGACCTGAGGAACGCCGGTGAAGGCAGCGCAAGTGAGAGAGAGAAACCGAGGGGTTTCACGGGGAAGGAGAGAAGAATGGTTCCATTATTTCGATTGCACTAAACTTACCCAGAAATTAAATCAATAAAATCAGGGCACTCAACCAACACAAAGGAGAGAGGAAATGAAGAGGAGAGAAAAGGTAGTGGACTCCATTGATGAGTGCTTGAGAAGGGTGAGAATTGAAGAACATGAGAGAGAAATAGATGAGTTTTTTTTTAAAAAAAAAAACTCTAATTATTTTTGTTTTGAAACCATGTTAACGGCGTTTGACATCCTGTTAGGTTTAATGACAAAAATCAAGTTCAGGGTTATCGGAAACAGACCTGCCAAAGTCGGGGTTATATTGGAAAAAGGCCTATAAGTCAGGGTTATCTGAGATAATATCCCAAATTTATATGATTTCATTGTCGTTATCGTCATTTAACAATGCCTGCCAAACAAGTCATTTTTTGAAAAGTTGATTGTGGCGTCTAGAGCAGCAGAACAAAATATCTAGTGATCTTGAAGCTTGAAAAGGGATTAATTTGTATATTTTGATATCTAAGAGAAAATCTAATGAATCATAATGATTATGGACACATATTTTAAAACCTAAAATCATTTTAGACCATCAGATTTCTATGTCCATCTTTATTTATGACCATGATAGAATTTTCACTAAGAGAAGGGATTACTTTTGAGTTTACTTTAAACTGTGTTTTTGTCGTTGCACTATCTAGGTCATTCCACATTTTCCCATTTTTTTTACATTTCCTATTAGTTTATACATTGTCAAGTGTCCATCACTCTCTTGAAGATTTAAAAAATCAAGTTGTGGCCAATGGTGCTGTCATTTATTTGAATTCGTTTGCAGTATATATATAATAGCTAATCTTAATTATATGTAAACTGGTTGTACCATTTAGCTAGTATGGCTAGCCGCATATAAAAATTTGATAATATATTACTATTTAATAAAAGAAACTTAAACGGTCCTGATCCACTGTATCTAAAGGACTAGACAACTGAACAAAGCCTCTAAATCCACACTGATATTTGTGTGGACCAATCCACAACTCTTTTTGTTATTTAACAAAAGGTTCACAAGGTGAAGAAAAATGATAATCAAACAACACATAAATCACCATCACCCGTTACCACAAGACAAAAAAGTAATTAATGAGATCAACCAGAAACTTCCCAATCTCTTATTATGTGGAATGTAACGTGGCAGGATGCTGGCTACAACAAGAAGATCACCGATTCCGATCACATTGGATCCTTAATATCATAAACCAATAAAGGGCCTCATGTATATAAATGCAATTTTGTAACTCCTAAGTACTACTCTTCAATCTTCATCATCCAATTAAATTAGGAATAATTGTTTTAAATAAGTCAACCTTTGCGCGGTCTTCCCATTTTAAGTCTACCTTTTGATTATCCCTGATTGAGTTAGGCTTGTATGTTTGTTTTCTTCTATTGAGTTTTAACCTGTTTGTAACTTATTTAGTAGGTTACTTATGATACGTGTTACAATGTCACACCCCCACCCTCGCCTGTTTTAGAAGAAGGAACATTGTAACACATATCATAAGTAACCTACTAAACAAGTCACAAACAGGTTAAAACTCAATAAAGAAAAAGACATCATGGCTAACTCAATCGGATAATCAGGCAAAATTAAAGAAGACATTGAATGACTTATTTAAAATAATTTTTCCATTAAATTATATACACAAACTTTAGGTGATTAGGTCACCTACTACGTCACTTTTAATCCTCATCTCAATGTATATAAGCCCACTCTTGGGCACTCTATTTCTTTCATTCGCGCACTTTCGTTTTTCCTCTATTCTTAGCAAACTGAAAATCTGTTGAGATTATTTCTGTGTTTCTCTAAGAGTTTTGTAACAGAAACACACAAAAAAAATACCCCGATCTTCTTCTTTTTTAAAGAAAACAGAAAAGTTACAAAAAATACAAAAAAGAAAAGAAAAAATGGCAGGATCACCAGAAGATGTACACCCACAAAAGGCATTTGGATGGGCTGCTAGAGACTCTTCTGGAATTCTCTCCCCCTTCAACTTCTCTAGGAGGTTTTTTATTTTATTTTTAATCTTTCATCACTATTTCTTGTTTTCTTTTGGTTATTGATTCTCCATTTTCAACTTTTTTTCCTTTTGTTATCATCCTTTATTTTCAAAATTATCAATGAAAGTATAATATAGGATTACGCTTCATTTGTTTTATTTCCATCCCTTAGGTTGTTCAAAAATTTGAGTTTTGCGTTATCTGTATACTCACTTTGACCTTTTTTTGTTCTAATATATGATTTCGAAATTTTGTTTTAACAATAGTAATATATGAATATAAATGTAATGGTGTACATTGTTATTGAATTTATCATAATTCTACCTGTATATAGTGGATGATATTAATGATTAAAGTTGTGTGTTGGCAAATATGTAAACGAAAAAGCCAATATGGAACCATTATTAGTGAACACAAGGAGTACTTTCTATATTTTATGAAATAAAATATCTTTAAATAAAGAATTTTTGCAAGAACATGCAACAACCTACAGTAGTATAATATGATATGATTTGATCAATGTACCAAAATCTTCCAAAATCTTCCAAATGTTCATAACACTATATATAGTATTTGTGTTGTATAATATAATGCTGTATGTAATTTATTACAAGGTATTAATTGTGCACTAGTTGGTGGATCACTGATAAAAGGTGAGGATTTTAATTAATGTGCAGGGCAACAGGAGAGCAAGATGTAACTTTCAAAGTGTTGTATAGCGGGATTTGTCACTCCGATCTTCACTTCATTAAGAATGAATGGGGAAATGCCTCTTACCCTGCTGTGCCTGGGTAATTTACTCTAATTACATAACAGAAGTGAAGTGATCACTTGATGTTTCTACAATTCTATTAGTGTGTGATTTTATCTGGTATAACCCTATGCTTAAGATGTTTTTCAATATAACCCCACGTCACAATGCTATTGCTGGCCTCCCTTTTAGAGGTGACCTTGTACTTTGAAAATGTCAGAAAATTAAATCTTTTATAAATTTATAACCTTCTATATGATTCTATCGGAGTTATATCTAATTAGAGAATGAAGTTGAGGGTTATATGAGAAAAAGGTTTTAAAATAGAAATTTACCTCCAGAATAGGCACAAACGTGACAATTTTAATAGATAAACGCGTAAAATGTAAGATTAATTATATGGGACCAAATCTCTTATGTTATTAGTGAATGACAATATAGTGTATGTTATAATAGGCACGAGATTGTGGGGGAGGTGACAGAAGTGGGAAGCAAGGTGAAGAACTTCAAAGTAGGGGATAAAGTTGGGGTGGGATGCATGGTTGGAGCGTGCCGTTCATGTTCATGTGACAGTTGCGATAAAAATCTTGAAAATTACTGCCCCAAGGTGATCTTAACCTATGGATCGACCTACTATGATGGCAGTCCAACATATGGAGGTTACTCCGATATTATGGTGGTTGATGAAGATTTTGCTGTTGGGATTCCTGAGAACATGGCACTTGATGCTACTGCCCCTCTTCTTTGTGCTGGTATCACAGTTTATAGTCCTTTGAAGTACTTTGAACTCGACAAAGCTGGACTTCACATCGGTGTTGTCGGCCTTGGTGGTCTAGGACACATGGCTGTGAAATTCGCCAAGGCTTTTGGTGCCAAGGTTACAGTTATTAGTACCTCGCCTAACAAGAAGGATGAAGCTGTTAATCGTCTTGGTGCTGATTCCTTTTTGGTCAGTCGTGACCCTCAGCAATTGCAGGTAGGTATATAGCTTGTATTGTATTTGTTGCAAGTGGTATGTACATATCTACATTATTCTACGCTATGTTTGACAACACTAGCTGAAAATGATGTGAAACTGAATTTGGTTTAATTTCTTTTTTAGGGTGCTGTGGGGACAATGGATGGCATTATTGATACAGTCTCAGCAGCTCATCCTCTCTTACCATTGATTGGTATGCTCAAAACTCATGGAAAGTTGGTCATGGTTGGTGCTCCAGACAGACCTCTTGAGTTACCAATCTTCCCTCTACTTATGGGTAAGTACTAAGTACTTTCTCCCCCCATTGAATGGAAAGTTTATGAATGAAACTAAATGGATTCGACGTAACATATATTAGGGAGGAAGATCGTTGCTGGAAGTTGCATTGGAGGCATGAAAGAAACACAAGAGATGATTGATTTTGCAGCCAAGCATGATATTAAACCAGATATTGAACTTGTTCCTGCTGATTATGTCAACACGGCTATGGAGCGTCTACTCAAATCGGATGTTCGGTATCGTTTCGTCATCGATATTGCCAACACTTTGAAACCTACTTGAGAGCTCGTGTATTCATCCTAGTTAAGGCCGGGTTTGTATTGTAGGTGATGGGGCGTGGATGGGGATTAAAAACATACCTGCCATGAGTATGTTGTAACATTCTTTATCCCCGCCCGCCCGCCCCCACTTATCCGGAAAACCGTATTACATATTTATAATTTTTATTATAAAATCTCCATATTATATTATTATTAATGTAATGTATTTGAAGCCATTTTTAAGCTATAATGAAACATTTTCTTTTGTGATTTTATAACTAAAGCTAGTTTTGTAATTTAGTTCATCAACTAGTGATGACTTATTCATCTTACATTCTTTTTATATAATACTGTGGCAGAATGTGTGTTTTGATGGATGATTACACACTTGATGTTTAAGTATTATTATCAATATATAATTTTATAATTGTTTAATAGTTTTCAGTAACAAAAGTTTTATTAAAATTTAGGTAATGGTTGGAGTAGGCATGGGTATCCATGTAGATGGTGGGGTAGAGACAATTTTAAATATTTTTGTTGGGGCAACAATTTTTGAAAATTTCCCAATGAGTTGTGAGGCGGAGATGGAGATGAGATTTTTAGGTGGGTATGTGTGTGAAGAGATCATCTTCCGCACCCGCCCCACCTTACCCACCCTCACTGACATCCCTACAGTCGTGTCACAACCAATTTGGAACCTATATAGTCTTTATAGTCTTTTTTAGAAGCTATGCGAGTAATAAGCATTGATCTTCTTATATGAGTCCTATATAAACAATGATGTATTTTGTTTATTTTCCTATATACTTCCTCCAATTTTTTTAGTTGCATGCAATTTCTTTTTGGCACTATTCATCAACCAATTTTGTTAAGCTATCTTACATTATCATTTAGGAAAAAACGTAAACAAGTCGGATCTTGTTAAATTCATCTCCATTCGAGGACTACAAATATCAAATTATTAAAGTTCAAAAGAAAGATCTCGAGAAATGTGAAAAAGCAAAAAATTGTGTTTATATTGTTTTTTTCCTTATTTTGCTACTCTACAAACACACACATCATTTATTATATACACAAATTTTGTTAGATATATCTACCAATTAGATTTTTATCATCGCTCCTTTGCGCATGAATCATGACATGCCTGCACAACATTTATACTTACTTTCAAGTGTATAGTATGACCATGTAATTTTCATACAAGAAAAGAAAGGCCGTCTTCTATTTTCTTGCCAACCACTACTAACTCATTTATACAGTCTTTAACAATTTTTGCCAACGAGATCTAACAAGTAAACAATATGCCAGAACGCACTACTGAACTCTGTTGTGCAAGGAGCAGGAAGTGGACCGCCAGCCTTAAATAATGATTGGCAGAGACTAGAGAGCTTGTATCAACAGCATAACTAGGAAATGACACAATGTCAGCATCAACTACCAGCAACCACAGCATATCAGTCGACCGTGCCATAACACTGGTGGTTGATTGGTGGCTCAACCTTGACATCCAGGCCCTTACTAGGCACTCTCTTTACACTGTTACCTTCCATATATCAAGTGAGTTTGAAGACAAAATAATTCCATCTGGATGAGACTTACTGTTAATATGCATGAAAGACAATCCAAACTTTCTGGAACAAATGAAAAGTTTTAGAAATCAAGAGATCCTTGTTTAGCTGGAGAAGAACAGCTACCAGAATTGCCATACGAGGCTCCACTAGAACCATCAATAGGAGCTTGATTTAGACATTCTAAGACCAATGATCTTCGCTTATGAAGCTTGATAGAGAACGTCGAAGCCTCTAGAACCAAAGGTACCTGCTTTGTAACATGCATCAATAGATCGTACATGTTAAGAAACATAATTCTTTATTCCAACAAACTAACTGTAAACAAATGGCATACAAATAAAGAATACAAAAGATGCTAAAAAACCTAAGGCAGCAATCACAAGGCTAACTAACCAACTCGTTTGTCTTGAGGCAACCCTAGACCAGGAGGATCTCGAGTGGCCGCAAGCTTAACTAAATGCTCCCACATACTTTGCCATTTGTTTTTCAATACCTTTGATCTTATATCTATTGAGATTTGAAAGTGGTTGGATGGTTTGTGTTGACCCTTAGTTTTGGATGATGACTGCTTTGCAAACTTCCTGACATATTGGATTGTTTTGATAAATAGTGTTTTAGTTCCGGAGTAGGAACATGGTTGTCTAAGCGAGTTCCAGAGTTGGAAACATGGATGTCGTGGCACATATAATCAAGGCAAAATAATATAAGCACAACAACAAGATTTAATTCACAAAATGATGATTTATGATTAAAGTTCCTGATCAACAGTTCCTCAAGGAACTGTCTGCTGTTCCTGAGCTGGGACGTATTAATCTTCAGAGTCGAAGATTTCAAGAGAAGACATGAAGACTAAGTTCAAGAGTCTGTACTTAGGATTTATGTAAGTATTTTATATTGCTTAGTTTTAGGAACTTATTAATGCAACAAGCGGTTTTGAAAAATACTTAAGTGAGAGTTTTTAGGAAAATATTGTAAATAAATAAAACAGTTTTTATTTTCTAAATAAAAATCTTTTTTAATTACGAACATGTAAAAATTAATTTTCTAAGTGCTATCCTTATATTTCTCAACCACCAAACCACTTACTGTTAGTGTGTTTGAAAAAGTCTTTGCTTGTTCCTCAAATAGTGTGAACGTGGGAAAAATAATCCTACGTGGGTTACTGCTTTACACTTAGTGGAGGAATAAGTGGAACTAAATTGGGAAGACTTCACTATAAAAGGAGAAGTCTTTCTCATTACAAACCACCAACTGAAAACACATTGTCTATTTCCAAATCTTAAGAGTTTTCTAAAAAAGTCAGTTGCATTCAATAAGTATTCCTAAGTTCCTTAAATATCTAAGTTCAATATATAAATATACTAGTGTGTTTCACAAATTGAATTGTAATTTGGGGTTCAAGGGTTGAGTGACTCTTGTAAAGACTTAGAGCTAAGTCAGTGAGTGTAGGCTTCGGAGCAGGCCCGGCCCTGTGCCGGTCCAAAGTGGGACTCAGCACAGGGCCTCACAATTACAAGGGCCCCAAATTTTTAAAAAGAAAACTTTAAACTAGTGAGGCCCAAAATAACACCATAGTACAACACGCTTTATTTGCACCAGCCCCATATTTCTCTCTCCTTAGTTTCTCTATCTCTCTGACTCTCTCCTTAACATCTGCACTTTCTCCTAAAATTGCAAATATTGACCTATTTCTTTTTTGGAATAATACTTTGGATTGCTTTATTAAGTAAAACCAGAACCAGAACCAGAAAATGGAAAACTGCCACAAAGAATACAAGAACTTTTAAGCTTGTATCAAACTAGAACCATGAAATATGTTCAACATCTTTCGGCAAAGATAGTTTCTTGGCCCTTGACACTCCTACCGTTGTCGAAGTTAAAGCCTTTGAAAAGGTGATTTCCCTTTTTTTTCTTCTTCTTTTGATCTTAATTATTTCTGAGTTAATCTTGATTTTGTGAAAAATTGTATATTTGTTACTCCAATTTTGGTTTAGAGGTCATTTATGTTGTCCCATACATTCACTGTGATGCATTTACTTGTGGGGATTTTGAATTTGATGCACTGTGGACAATTTCATGTTAAAAGTTTCTCAATATGTCTGGTAGTTTGAATTGATTTCAGTGTCTTATATTTTTGGGTTGAATTTTGGTTGTCTTTAGGGGAAGTGATGTGGGTTAGTTGTGTTTGTGAAATTCATCTGTAAATTCATGATTTTTTTTTTATTTTACAAATTGGGTCTTTTATTAACCTGTTGAGATACATTGGTTGAAAGTTTACTTAGTGGGTTCTGTTTGATTTCAATTCTTGATGATATACTGTATGTTCAATAATATGAATGTGAACTACTTTTAACATAGTTTAGATTTCAGCACAGGGCCTCCACGTCGTTCGGGCCGGGGCTGCTTCGGAGTAGAAGCAAGAGAGAGAAGAGTTCTAGTAATCAAAGGGGATTACTGTGGGGAACTGGAGTTCGAGAGGAACTCAAGTTGTAGAGAGTGATTGTAATAGAGTTGTTACAATAATATAGTTTTTGAGATTTTCCCTTCTTGATAAGGTTCAAGAAGTTTCCTCAATTTTATATTTCTGTCTCTCGTATCACTGTTCCTTTATAGCTTTGAAATTTCGCGAGAAACTTTGCTAAAAGTTACGAGTACAATTCACCCCCCTCTTGAACGTGTTCCATTGAAGTATCAGTTTGCATTCTTTGAAAGTGAGTAAGGAAATCTAATAATATGGATCACTCGAGTGTTTTTGCAGCACCTGAGTGCTTATCTTGGCTACTTTGTGTATGATCACAAATGGCCACAATCTTCACTTTAAGCTCCCACATGCTTCGTCATTTGTTTTCTTTATTATCATTAATCTTATATCTACTCTTGGGTAGTGATTTCATGCGCTCGCCGACTTGCTGAACCTTGAAACCAGTCTCGATCTTTCTTTTTCTTGGCGCACATCAATATCCCAGTTTCACTCTCTTCCAGAACTCTCGTTTCTTCAGTCTTCTTTTTCTGGGATTTTGCTATCATCAAATAAAAGGAAAAAACAAAAAAGTATCTTCATATTCAATAGCCCCTGAGCAGCGAATTCACTTCTTTACTAAGTCTTGATATTGTTAGACGAGCTCCTTTAATTCGAAAAAATGGCGACTGTGATGCAGAAAATCAAAGATATCAAAGATGAGATGGCAAGGGCCCAGGAAAATAAAGCTACTGCCCATCATCTTGGACTGCTTAAGGCTGAACTTGCAAAGCTACGGAGGGACCTCTTGACTCCCTCAGCAAAAGGAGGTGGTGGTGCTGGTGAAGGTTCTGACTCTACAAAAAGTGGAGATGCCCAAGTTGGGCTGGTTGGTTTTCCATCGGTTGGGAAATCAACATTGCTTCATAAGTTAACTGGGAGTTTCTCTGATGTTCCTTCTTACAAATTTACTACATTGACTAGAATTCCTGGAGTGATAATGTACGAAGGAGCTAAAATTCAGTTATTGGACTTACCAGGTATCATTGAGGGTGCCAAGGATGGAAAAGATACAGGAAGGCAGGTCATCAGTACTGCAAGGACATGCAATTGCATATTGATTGTTCTTGATGCAATAAAGCCAATTACTCACAAGCGTCTTATAGAAAAAGAGCTCGAAGGCTTTGGCATAAGGTTGAATAACGAACCACCCAATTTAACCTTCTGGAGGAAAGAGAAGGGTGGTATCAATTTAACCTCTACAGACTACAGCTACTAACACACATTTGGATCTGGAGACGGTGAAGGCCACATGTAGTGAATACAGGATTCACAATGCTAATATCTCCCTTAGATATAATGCAACTGCAGATGATCTCATTGATGTTATTCAGGGGCATAGGGTTCATATCCCTAATACCGTGCATATATGTTATAAACAAAATTGATCAGATTACCCTCGAAGAGTTGGAAATTCTGGAATTCCACATTACTGCCCAATCAGTGCTCATCTAGAATGGAACCTTGATGGTTTGCTGGAGAAGATCTGGGAGTACCTAAACCTTACTCGTATTTAGACAAAACCAAAGGGGATAAATCCAGATTATAATGACCTTGTCATCCTTACATCCAGGAGAGGAACTGTGGAAGATTTAAGTGAACTAATTCACAAGGATATGGTCAAATAATTCAAGTCAGCTCTCGTCTGGGGATCAAGTGCGAAGCACAAGCCTCATAGAGTTGGCAAGGAGCATGAACTTGAGGATGAAGATGTAGTTCAGATCATCAAAAAGATTTGATTGAACTTGGCATGCTATTTTTGAATCAAGCGACGGCCAACACAACTCAGTCAAAGAATTTAGTTAGGGAAAGATTGTAGCTACGGTACAGAGTTCATGTTCTATGTGAACTTGAGCACCTTCCTCTGATGGAGGGTTTCGCTAGCATATACATTTGTGTTTCCTGTGATGCAAACCAGAGTGCTTCAGGATGTACACGTAGAAAGGCGATTAGGAACCTTGCTGTTGGTTTCGAATATGATGTTTTGCAATTACTCGATCAAAAAAATCTTATATCTATTGAGATTTGAAAGTAATTGGATTATTTGCAGAAATTCTTTGAAAGTGATCAAGGAAATCGAATATTATGGCTCACTCGAGTGTTTTTGCAGTACCTGGGTGTTGATCCTGGCTACTTTGTGTACGCTGAGGAATCCAACCATTTCCTGGTATCCAGTGAGTAGCTGCGCTAACTCTTTGTCCTCATCTGGCCAATACATAGAGAACTGGATCAGTTTCAGTATTAGGAAAAGGACCATGATCATTCGACATAAAATATGGAGCTTTTTGACATGCCTGGTATTGCTTTAACTGAAAGCAGTGTATCAGCCAAATGCTGCCATCTTTTAGAGAAGGATGATGACAAAAGTGAATGTGGAAAGGTTACAATCGCAACTGCATTTGATGCCCTAACCATTCCTTTCAAAGACTTCAAAAAAGCAAGCATATCCCAGTCCTATATTAAAAGGCAAGACATTTCTCAAGAGTTCAATTGGTATTAGAGAACTGACAAGTGTATAATGAGAGGCAATGAATACATCGAGCAAAGGCCGATAGATAGGGTGAGTAATATTTCATAAAACCCACATCAGCAAAGATGTATTATGACGTGAAGATGATGTCAGACTTCAGATTTAATGTTAAGAGCAGAGTCACCACCTTATCAAAGTATCCACACTGGGGAGCACACAATGACTGAATAGCAATGCGACAAGCAGAAGAGATGCTACTACCAATTCTGCAAACAAGTAAAGAGTGCTGTCAAGAGAGGGGTAAAAAACATAATGTCCCATACAAAAAAAAAGCAATAGATCAGAAAACTAGAAGCAATTAAGACATCATAACATATAGGAATGGAAGAGTGCCACACCAAATATAATCAAGATGGCATACTTTGAGCTTTGGGCTAAAAAAGTGGAGCAACGCTGATAAATTATGTCCAGGTTTAAATCTTGAATGCTCACACAATCAACGTGCTTCCCTCCGAGATATTGTCTCTCCAAAGGTTTACGCAAATCAAAATTGTTGCAGTATTCATTATTCAAATCTGCTAAACAACAAATAAGTTTCATAACTTTTCATCTGAAGTATTAGACATCATTTTGCATTTATACTATCCGAATGACAAAGCCAGTTTGCTATGTTTTCAACTTCCATAAAAATCTAACATATTGCAAGTGAGAACATGTCCATTGTCTCCTTGAATCTAACACCAATGAGATGACATTAGCATGCAAGAAAAACTAAGTCACACTTACCTCTAATATCATGACTCGGCTGATTTAAATACTTCTTATACTGCCAAGCAATCCTCAAATCCTTATCCTATAATTAAAGGCAAATAAAACACAGTAGTTGTACAATCCAGTGAAGTTACACTCCTATAAATCCACAATCCATGCAACAATAAGCAAAAAAGATACCTGCTCGGTACCATGATCGCGAGGCTTATCGTCCTTAGGAGCCATCGGATTAGGCAATGTACCCAAAAACCCTTTCGGATCTTTGGATGGACTAGCATATAAAAGCGGCTGATTGTGAAGTACCCCTTGTGCCATAAAATTCCTCAATAATAACATATGATGAGGTGCTTCTGGATCCTCCATTACCATAACTAAGCTCCCCAAACTAAACCCACCTCCCAAAATCCCTGTTTTAAGGGGGAAAAAGAACATAGTTAACATCATCTCAATTTGTATTTAAAAAAATTACTCCCTCTGCTTTTTTTTATTTGCTACATTTGACTTGCACGGTTTTCAAAGCATTATTTAACTCTTAATATCTCTTATTTCGCTTAAGTAAAAATTATAAAAATTTGATATTATGAATCTACACGTCGAGACGAATCTAACAAGATCACACATGACTATATTTTTACTTATAAAATAATCAAAATAATCGGTCAAAGTAGTGGCTTCATTCCCAAGAAATCAAATGTAGCAAATAAAAAAAAGCAGAGGGAGTATATCACAAATCACAATTGATGAGCAACCCAACAAAACCCAAATTCCTCAAACAGAACCCACCTAAAAACTCCTACATAATCAATCCAAAAGATGCCGAAATATAGAACATGTCTTGATCATTCACCAATCAGGCAATCATAGCTCATATATTAAATTTACATAAACCAAAAAATCACATCTTGATAAACACCCATAAATAACAAAAAATTGAAAGAAGTTTACTGTCAAGGTCCGGTATGCCGGAGGAAAGGAAAATGGCGCCATTTGGGCCGGGCTTGAGGCCCGGAACTTGAGAAGTGGGACCCGCCGATAAATTACGCGAGAAGCTGCTGGTTCGGGCCCTGGTGGTGGTGGCCATGGAGGTGAGAAGGAGTTTTTGTCTCCAGTTTTCTCTGTTTAGGGTTCTAACTTAAGTTAGGAGGCTTGGTCGGGTCCCATCTGAACCTGTTGGTCGGGTTGCTGGGTCTGGCCCATGCCCAAAGATTTGGGCTGTCTTTGGTGCTGAGTCGTTACTGGTTTGCCATGGCCCAAAGGCCACACCAATCCCTGAAATTGACGAGTACAATTAATGTTTTAGGTCGTTTTAAAATAAATGAAATGTTAATTTATTTATTTTTTTTGAAAGAGAAATGTTAATTTATTTGCTATTTACTTCTTTCTATCATTCTCGTCTTTGGAATCTTCATGTCTCCCCCCTACGTTTCATTTATTTTGGAATGGAGGAAGAAATACTTGGTATGAGCTTAAAACTACTAGAGTCATAAATGTCATATAATATTAAAATAGATATTTTACGTATGTGAAATGTAGGATATGAGAATGTAGTTTTTACTTTACTTTTGAGAATAATGTCATCCCAACTAAGATTTGGAGCATATAATATGCATTTTTTCAATTATATTCCAAATTCCCGTTAAAAAAAAAATTATATTCCTAATTTTGCACTCTATTACTCCTTTTAGCCACGTTTGAGACTAGTGAAATGAAGTTAATAAAAACAGTAATACGGGAAGCTTTTTTTTTTTTGAGGGAGTAATACGGGAAGCTTTGGCGAACGGACAGAATACTTCTTAGGAAAGAGTAGTCCAATACAATTGTTTTAAAAAAGCATATCGAAGGGATACTATAACAAAAAAAGGACATTCTGTCTTTTTGCAATGAACAAAAAGGCCCGATTATTCCAATTTCCATACTATCTTACAAGAAGAAGGTCACTAAGGACATGTTTGGCAAAACTAGCGGTTCTAGTAGCGGTTAGCGGTTGTTGTAGCTGTAGCTGTTGGGGGTAGCGGCGCTGTCTACTAGTTGCTGTCAGCGATCAGCGATTAAATTAATTGTTTAATTAGAAGTGTTTGGCAAATGTAGCTGTTGAAATTATAAAAGACAATAAATGACATTTATTCTAATATGAAATGAACTACAATAATTTCATATGTTCGTTCAATAGTTAAATTCAAGATTTATTTTTTCAAAGAAGTTACACAAAAAGGAGTATATGACTTTTTAGGTGCTCAAAGAAATGTATAAATCTAAGAAAATATTTAACCTTCGAAAAATTTATATTACCAATTTTAACTAAAATACTTGTAAAATATCTTATCTTTAAAATAAATATTTAAATTACATCTCTACTATTATAAAATAAACATTGAATTGCCATAAAATAAAACAATAAATAAACAGTAAAAGGAAAAAGAAATAAAAAAAACATTGATTAATAATTCTACCTTATGCTATTATATAGTGTTTATTTGCTAGACCGCTACCTCTAAATCTCAAACGTTATTTGTAGTAACGTTCCACAACCGCTACTCATAATCTACTTCAACTGCTACCCGCTACTTCAAACACTACCTTACCAAACACTCATAATTTTCTTATGTAGCGGTTTAATCTTGTCCAACCGCTAACCGCTACCTCAAACGCTAGTGCCAAACAGGGCCTAATTCTGTAATTCACTAATCACTATCGTCCTCTTCCAAGGAATAATGTCCACTTCCAATGGGATAAAATAAAAAGGATTTTTTTATCCCAAACTACCTTTAACTTTCACGTTTTTGCGAGAAACTACCTTATAAAAAATTTGTTGTCCCAAACTACTTTACTTTGACCATTTTGTTGTTGATAGCTACCTTATGCCGGTTTCTGGCGTTGACTTTTGTTTTTTCAGTTCAAAATTGTGGGAAATACAAAATTACCCTTGTGGAAATTACTTGAGATTCAAGGAGACTGAGAGGGTGATTGAGGAGGGTGATTGTTTCAATTTTAGGTTAAGTAGAAGAGGAATTTAATGGTGGATTGGTAGTACAAAGTGTCACATAGATATGAGAGAGAGAGAGCGCACGCTCACAAGAAAATGGGGAAATTATGGTGGGGAAAATGAAAAAAGGGTTTGAAGAGATCAAGCGACATTAAAAAAACCGGAAAAAACAAAAGTCAACGTTGGAAACCGACATAAGATAGTTGTCAACAACAAAATGGTAAAAGTAAGATAGTTTGGGACAACAATTTTTTTATAAGGTAGTTTCTCGCAAAAACTTGAAAGTTAAAGGTAGTTTAGGACAAAAAATCTAAATAAAAAATGGTAACATTTACTTGTTAACATCACAAAAAGACTGGTGCATACTAAGTTAAAAAAAACTATAACTATAGATAGTAGTATACCCTACCAAATAATGCATGTAAAATTTAACGATGAAAGGGTCCACTTTTTTTCTTTTCATAAGGCGTCCATATTATACAAAAATTTGCTTTGACCATATATTTCTTTTATTACATGACTACTAAGAAATTATATCATTAGATTTATCTTGTTATATACGTTTTTATATTATTATTTTCTTATAATTTCATCTATATAAATTAATGAGAGTAATTGACGATCTAAGTTCGTTTTCGGATATCTTGTAGACCTTGTAAAAATATCAATATTCAATTTGTCTAATCTATATCTTTAAAAATATCAAATTACAAAAGTTAAGATGAAACGACTATTCTGTATAATTAGCTATTACTATTAGGTTCAGTTCAGTTTAGTTCAGTTCAGTTTCTTTTCGTCCAAAAGAACGGGGCTTACTCATTCTCATCATTAAAATTAAGAAGTATTTAAAAAAAACAGAAAGACTACTTTATCCTCCGTACAGTTTGGAAGATGTGGAAGCTGGAATGTATTGGACTATTGAGGGTCTGATGTATTTGTAGGCTCCGGAGCAGACAGCGAAGTTAATATTCCAATTTTCTCTTTTGGTCTTTGGACATTTCGGTATTCCATTGATAGTGATGCTACATAACCTACATTAGTCATAAGTGTTGTGTATGCAACGCTGAACTCGTACTTTGGTCTAACAAAAGATATTAGTCCTTCTTCATAATTTTTATATGTATCTGTACTCTTCAAATCTTTCATGATCTATAGAGTAGCGAAGACCAACTAAGTACATATAATGATATATAATCCAAAAGATTAATATCTGTTTGTACACAATGGGTTTGTATGGTCAAATTCAGGCGAATTAAATACTAAAAGATGAAAAGAAATTCAGATTATTAGAAAATGCTTAGTTGGAATGCAGTCACAAAATAGACATCGTAGAGATGTAGACTTGTAGTTATCGTGATCCAAATATATATACCCGAACATATGTAAAAACCTAGATGTATATGGTTTGAACTAGAGCCGATCTTAACTAGCCGAACTTAGGCCGGGAAAACCTACCCAAATCAAATATATATATATATGTATGATACTTATATTTATGGGTATGTATATCTTACTTAATATACTTATAATTACCTAACTTTAAAAGATATTATTTTAACTTGAAAATCAAAATATTGCCTCTGCCCAATATTAAGCGAATGGCGGTATAGTGGAGTACATAGTTAGGTGAATGAATTCGCTTTGTTTAGGAATAAGAACCTATTATTTTGGTCTTAATGGCGGTATAGTGGAGTACATAGTTAGGTGAATGAATTCGCTTTGTTTAGGAATAAGAACCTATTATTTTGGTCTTAATGGCGGTATAAGGGAGTACATAGTTAGGTGAATGAATTCGCTTTGTTTAGGAATAAGAACCTATTATTTTGGTCTTATTGGAGTTGAACTAGATTGAATTGGTATGAAATTAAGACTAAAAGAACAAGGCGTGGATAGTTTAATTTGGTGCAAAAATTGTGATCCTCTAATTAAGCCTTGAAATGGACAAGAATAGGATATCGTATATATTTAAAATTCACAATCTACATCCTTCTAGTTTTCTTTTATCCAGCTTAATGCATATTTTCGACCATTAATATATTCGGTTACGTGTTGATAAAAACTATGAAAAGTTAATATCTAAAATTTTACATTGAAAGAAATTCAACAAAACTCTACACGACTGTATATTTATGTAATTTAATTTGACTTATTGCAAATGAGTAAAATGAAACCTCCAAAAAAATCCTGAATCAAAATCGAAAACAAAAGTTGATGAAAGATAAGTTCTAATACTCGGTCATTAGTCGAATTAGGCTGAATTTTTCTATTGATCAATCATATGAAATACCTTAAACTATTAATCATACATTTAATTTGTTCACTATATTGTGGGGTGTTTTGATAAATGTCTTTCCTTGACTTTTTATTGGCTTTTTTACTTTTGGCTTTCTCATATGGCCAAGCAGGCAAAAAAAATTACTTCATTTGGTAAATGACTTTTTGGTTAGCTGAAAAACCACTATTTCAGCCAAAAAGCTTATTTTAGCAGCTTTTTATATTAGCAATTGGCTTTTGCATTCCTTTTGCACAAAACAACTGATACTAACAACTTATTTCACCAAACAATTTTATAAACAACCAACATGAAAAAAAAATAAAAAAAAAATCTAACAAAAAGGGCGTCAAACAAACTAATCAAAGCAGCCAACAGCTAACATTCAATCTAGATAACAAAATTGATTAACATTTTTGTATGATGACATGCGAATATCATGTATATAAATGTGATAACTTGTGTATTATAAAAGGTTAAGACAATGCGAGGATGATTAATTTAGTATGATCCTCATCATAGTGATCCCCGTGATAAGTATTAAGTAACGTAGTAGGCATAGATGCGTAGTTGCATGCAGAAGATGGCAAATGGGGACAAATAGCATATTATAGGAAAAGATGTCAACGGTGATAATACCTGTGTGGCTGTGGCTGTGTGTACAAGTAACCTCCTCTAATACAACAACGTAATAATTCTGCAGTGAGTTGTTACATAATTTGTGTTTTGTTTTCTTACCTTCAGTTTCTTCTGGTTTTGGTTACATTTCACGGGAATCCGGCCACCTCCCCTTCACAAGCTCCACTCTATATATCTCTTATACTGTTATACATAATACATCAACATAACAGTTGTCTATCATACATACGTACATATGATTTAATAGTACTAAATATAACAGCTTCGATCAGTATTCTGTGCTTAGCTGTTTCTCATCTGCTAGGTCACAACCCCCCAACTTCTAACGGCGGTTCCACGTTTCTCTCTCCTTGTTGGTTGTATTTGCTTGTCATAAGTGCAAGTCATAACTCATAACGTCTTTGGGCGGTTATGTCTTAAGTCTTATGTACCTTGCATTATGTTTCTAATGATCAAGGATCCAACTTATTTACTCTTTTATCCTACATACCTTAACATAGACCGATCTCTATTATATAAGGCAACTCTTAAGAAGTTTTGGTGTCCACTTGAAACATCTTTAATGCCTTTTATTGTTTAAAGAAAATTACAATTTGATGTTAATATACTATGACTATTGTACATTTTTTATAACTTGAAGTACACATTGCGTGCATTTGAATCTGGTACTAATTCAGCTAAGAGCTCATTCGACAAAAGTAATTCTTAATTATTGTACTAAGAGTTGTTACTGGTTGAATAAAAATTTTTAGAGATTAGCTGTCAATATAATTTTAAAACGAATTAGTAATACTCACAACCGTAAATACACAATACAGTAGTCTTTAAAAGGCAATGCAAAATTACAAGAAAAAATTTCGCACATTTGGTTATAAAAAAAATAGTCAATATAAAAAAAAGTAAATAATGCGAACGGAAAAGGCACCTAAAATTTTACAAAAAATGTTATATAAGTGCAATCTCTCTTAAAAATAATACAAATCAATGCAATTTTTAAAATCGAAAATAAAATAATCATTCTTAAAAACACACTTAAAGTGGGTGAAATCATATGTGTCTATTATAATCAACCAACTGATTTTATGTTATTTTAATACTGAATAACAATACTAAGTCAAAAATGTCACCGCACGCAAAGCGTGCATATAATGGCACTGGTACTTTTAATCACGCTATACTTAGGCCCTGTTCTTTTGGACTTATTTTCAGTTCAGTTCAGTTTCAGTTCAGTTACTCTCTGCAATTTATTTTCTCTCAGTTCAGTTCAGTTCGGTACATAATACAGAATGTGGAGACCGCAGAAGTTAATTACAGGATTTATATAGTACCCTACTAATTTTAACCTAAACAGATGATCCTAAATCTGAAACTAAAACAGACTCGATATACTAAACAACGTATATTGAAAATCTTCGGGGGCGTTGCCCCCACCCCCCACTAGGGCATTTCACCCATGGACAGTGAGACCCCCATCCTTGGTTAATCATAGCGCCATATAATTAATTTAAGGCATAGTTCAATAATTAGACACTCACAAATTCGCATAGAATCTTCACTTTGACATTATGACGATTATTTACATCATTACATGCATGAAACTGGTAAATATATCGAAAACCATTGACGGTTATGTAAACAATCAAATCCAAAAACAATAAGAACAAAAGAACCTATATTATATTCAAAAGCATATTGATGAGGGTTTCTTTTTAGCTTCTAAATTTGGTTCAGGAATGTTATGTTATTTTGAGAAAAGATAGGAAATTCGGTTCCAAAAAAAAGCAGAATTTTTTTGATAAAACCCCGATAGAATCTACAAAAAGCTACACAAGAAGAAAAGTCAATCAAAAGAAGCATTTAATCGAGAATCAGGATAAAGTAGGATGTACAGTAATTATAAAGGAGTAATAAACATAGCAGTAAGGAGTGATAAAGTTTGACTGATGAGACAAAGTCGTTAATTAACAGTCTTACTACTGTCTCGGACTGTTACCTGTTTCTCCCATCATAGAAATATGAAATCACAATTGAAGCCTCCATTTATGGTCTTCGAGAATATCTACATGCTGTTTGACTGTTTCTACTATATCTGTATATGTGAAGCATTTAATCTGCTTTAGTTTCTCAAGAGATTTATGCCCCATTTTCTCAAGAGAATATCTACATGCAGATTATATTTCTCCCCTCTTGTATACTTCTATATGTGTCCGCGAATATTACGTAAGGACGCGACCATAAAGCATCAATAAGAATGCTGGAGATCAATTCAGTGAAGTTATCCGACAACACTGTTGACGGCCATGTAATAAGACAAAATAGAAGAATCTTTCCTTATGTCAGTCACATCACAACCATACACGTGTATAAGGATTACGCACTTTATCAGAGGAATAATACTTCTATAAATAGCAATTTGGTACTATTCAGCAGGTACATTCTGAATACTAATCCACTGTAAATCTTTAATGGGTAAAATACTGACTTGAGCGTCGAATGGGCCGGAGTTTCCTCGCATCCCCTGAGGGTAGTTTATGTTTACTTCCTTGCAGCTATTTACTAGCGGACTCCCACTCCACTCTTGGCAGACTCTTGTGAAGACCGCCATCTGTCCTACAACCGGAACAACTTTGGTCCTCCCTACCTTCTTTTTGTAAATTGTTGCTTTATAGCAATAACTATTGAGGAAATAATAATATCTATCTTTTTCAATAATTATTCTGATTTTACAATTCGCCAAAAAAATTTACTACTATCTTCGACATTATCCCTTATAGCTTGGTATGCGACAATAATAAATAGTGGTAGATGTTTGTAGATGAATTTATAAAGTAAGTATCATTTCAATATCTGGTTAAATTTATAGGCCGGTAATAACAATAGTATATGTCAAACTTCTATGTCCACTGGGTCTTTCATATAAGTTGAAGGATCGGTAGATTTGGTTCAAATATTATAAAAAAAAAGAAAAAGTGAGATGAAACCTTTTAAAATGTCCATTTTGCGAAAAATAACCTTATAAATTCTTTTAAAATGTCTATTTCGCGAAAAACAACCTTATAAATTTTTTTGTTACTTACAATCTTTAACTTCAACGTTTTTGTGAGATGAAACCTCGGACCTCTGTTCCGTCTTTGAATGTCACTTTCCGACGTTGACCCACATTCAGAACATCATTTAGCAATTTAAAGACTAGAAATAAATTATAATTTTTGGATCAGGGATTTTATGAACTTGGATTTTATTTTATATAGAATTGAGGGATTGTCGGATTAATGAATCTAGAAGGAAATAAGAGTGCAAATTGGAGAGAAAAATAAGGAAAAGATGGGTCAATGACAGGAAGTGACGGTCAACACCGGAAAAGGAGCCTGAGGTTTCATTTGGCAAAAAAATGAAGTTAAAGGTGGTAAGTCACAAGAAAAAAAATTTAAGGTTGTTTTTCGCAAAGTGGACATTTTATAAGGTTTTTTCTGATAAATTTTCCTTGTATATAAGAACCTCAAAATTTATACACGCTTTCGGACCAAATATTCGATATATCTATGTGCAATGATTTTAGTTTCTTCTTGATATTGTGTACAAAATTGATGATTGTTTATTTAATTTATATGAGATCAACAACAACTCACTACAATTCTAATTTATCAAAAAAAAAAAGATCAACAACTCAGCCCTGTTCTTTTGGACTTATTTTCAGTTCAGTTCAGTTGTTGTTGTTATTATTATTATTATTATTATGATTATGATTATTATTATTATTAGTTATTCTTATTATTATTAATTATTAATTATTATTACATTATTAATTATAATAATTACAGTAATTACTATTATTAAAATTATTATTATAATTATTTATATTAATTATTATTATATTATTTATTATTATTATATTATTATTATTATTATTTATGATTATGATTATGATTATGATTATGATTATTACTAATTATTATTATTATTTAATAATAATTATTATGAAAATTATTATTATTAATATTGATATTAGCTATTATTATTATCATTATTATTATTTTAATAATAATTATTATTATTATTTTATTTCAATTCAGTTCAGTTCAATTTCTCTTAGTCCAAAAGAACGGGGAATCACTCATCAAAATGACACTGCAAACGTAAGTCTTCTTCTTCTGGAAGAAACTTTACAACCTTTACGCTAGTTGTATTCGAGGTAGAAGATGTTTAATTTTTATTATTGCACGTTGTAAACTATGACTATAAAAATATATATTAATAATTTGCTTTTATATAGTATGATTTTGTTTAATTTAACGACTAAAGACATAATCGGTAAGAGTAATTACAATGGCTAGTCTTTAGTTGGAGTATATAAGTTGGTACAGAAGAGCACCCCATGTCCTCCATTATAGAGACTAGCTAGGACCATGTAGTACTTCATACTTTAATAAGTACATATACACAATAGAAAATTAAAACATGGTGAGATTATATTTTGAAGGTACATTAGCGGGTTCTATTAGCTATCTTCTTCGCATGACTGATCATCTAGCTAGATCAGTTTCACTAGTAATTTAGTTTGAATTTGCACGTTTTTAAACCCATATATTGAAACCCCTTTCCTCTATGAGGGCGAATTAAGTCAGCAATGTGCAAGTGCAACACACTTCCTATCATGAGGACAAAGTTGTAAGGCCCTATTCTTTTGGATTTATTTTTCAGTTCTGTTCAATTAATTTCAGTTCAGTTCAGTTCAATTTTCTCTCATTCCAAAAGAACGGGGCCTAAGTACTTCACGTCTCACATGAAGAGATATGAAAGTGTAGATTTAGTTCAGTTCAGTTTAGCGAATTTTAATCCATGACGTAAGTGAAGAAGAGAGGGGGGGGGAGAAAGTAAAAGACAAAGGTTAAAGGCACAGAGGTAGAGAGGGTGGGTTTAATCAGGTCAGACTCAGCTGGTATGGGGGGAGTTAAAATTGACAGTTCATAGTAAGGAGTAGACAATGCTGCAGTGGCGTGGGCAGACCTATCTATGTACTCTAATTCCTACTTCTTTCTCTCTCTCTCTTGATTATTGAAGGAAGCCGTTTACTACAGTACTGCCTGTCCTCTCTCTGTTTGCTACCAACTGCTATTGCTATTGCTATTGCTGCTGCTGCTCTTCTTCTACTATTCTCTGTCACCACTCTGCATTCCCCCCATTATAATTGAATCAGCAGTCTTTGGGGGAACGTAACAGCAGGATCTTAAGCCATCAGATGCTGATGGGTGATGGCTATAATAGATATGACTATCATAATTTAATGATTTTGAATATTTATTGGCTTATTCTTTATAATCTTAAATTATTTTCAACCATTACATTTTCATACTCATTATTTATTTCTCAACACAATAGAATTTTCAGCAAATCAAACTATAAAATGGCCGGGTATTTTGCTAGAGTATATAAATTCTCTTGTTTTAACAATTAACATTGTGAGAGAAAGGTTGCATTCCATACCAGTTGCATTTGTAAAAATGCTCCATAGACTACTATTCCAAAATACTCCATCCGGTCTTTATTAGTTTACCCATATTCCTTTTTGGGGTGTCCCTTATTAGTTTACCCATTTCTTTTGTTTCTATTTTTGGAATGGAACCACTAATTTTCCATCAGACACATTCAACTTTAATATAAATTAATATTTTCTCTTTCTTTCTGTGTCCCACAACATCATTTCTCCTAAAACTCTGTGCAAAAGAAACGGGTAAACTAATAAAGACCGGAAGGAGTAATAAACTACTCCCTCTGTCTCCTTCTAATTCCTACATTTTATTTTTCACAATTTTCGAAACACGACTTTAAACCTTAATATCTTGAGTTATGTATAAGAGAAAATTATAGATCTGTTATAAAAATAGAGAGAGAAGGGAACAAGGGAAGATAAACTCTAGAGAATGAAACTGTTCTCTTATTCAAGAAGCAAATGAGTATGTATATACAAGTCCAGGGTATAATGGACATTCACAATAGATATATTATAATAAGATCTGGAAAATACACATTAAGAAGAATCAAACAATATCCCACGTGACTATGTTTTTCTTTACATATATAAAATTAAAGAAGGTCGATGTTGTCATACAAATAGTACCCATAAGTGGATTGCAGCAATTAAAAAAAGACGAATGGTGTATTTACGGGCGTTATAATATATTCGGTTATTTCCCCTCCCACTCCACCCTAGACCAAGCCCCCCACTGGCCACCAGCCCACAGCACCCCTAACCCCCTCCCTCCTCCCTCGCAACCCCCTGCCCTGCAGCCCCCTCCCTCGCAACCCCCTGCCCCACACCCCCCTCCCTCGCAACCCCTTGCCCCGCAACCCCCCTCCGTCAAATCAATCCCGGTCGTCAAAGGACGGACCCAAAACCCATTTTCGATAGACATGCAACCCCCCTCTTCCCTCCCTCGAATCAATCCCAGCCGTCGACCCTCTTCCCGGCCGTCGGCCGTTTTCGACAGACCCGCAAACCCATTTTCGACGCACCCAAGTTCGCGGAATTTTGCGAGGGGCCTCCGGTGGTGTTCGCGGAAAATGTGAGGGGCGTGTTCGCGGAAGGGTGGTGTTCCGCCGGTGTTCGAAAGGGAGGGGTGGTGTTCCGTCGGTGTTCGAAGGGGAGGGGTGGGGTTGGGGGAATTCGAAGTCGAAGGAAATTTAGGGGTGGGGTTAGGGGGAATTCGACGGGGAGGGGGAAGGGGAGGAGGCAGCGGTGGAGTAGAGGGGAGGGGGGAGGGCGGCGCCGGTGGAGTGGGGAGGGGGGGGGGGGCAGCGCCGGTGGAGTAGAGGAGGAGGGGGAGGGGGTGGGGGCTGGCATGGGGTTAGGGTTAGGGGTGGTGTTAGGGTTAGGGTAAAGGTTTAGGATTAGGGTAAGGGTAAGGGTTATATTATAATTAGGGTTTAGGGTTAATAATGGCAAAATCGTAAATAAAGCTAACGGTGAGTTAACGGCAGTTAGAAAAAGGGCATCTGGTGCAGAGTTTTGAAAAGTCAGGGGTATATGGTGAATTTTTGGAACATTGGGGGTATATGGTGAATTTTTTAATTTATGAGGAGTATTTGGTGAAAAAACCGTAATATATTTATAACATTTTTGTTTCTCTTCTTGTTTTTTTGCTCTTTATCATTAAATTGTGGTTAGTTTTAACGGCATGTTTGGTTAGTGGTACTAAATTGTGGTAATGGTAATGCTTTTTAGTGTAAGTTTGTGAAGACATTTCAATATTAACATCCATGGTAATGAAACTTGATGTCAAAACATGTGTTTTCCTTCATAAATTTCCATTGCCACCCAATACCACCTTCCCAAGTGGTAATGGATGGTAATGAAATTTTAGGAAGAAAATAGGTGTTTGGGGATAAAGTAGCATTACCATAGAGTACCATTACCATTACCACCATTTAGTACCGCTAACCAAACGGGCCGTAAGTGTACTTTTCTCATTGAAAACCTTTTAAGTTAACCATTTCCGTTTACGGATTCATTAATCCAAATTATCTCAATATATAAATGTTCTTCTGCCTATATTTGGATGTTATAAAATTAAAAATTCATTTTCCAATTTCCTTCGGGTAACTTCCACTTTCCTTAGTTATTTCTAATAACAATTCAAGGATGTACTTGCATTTTAAAATCTACCTTAGCTTGTACTTGCAAGCTGAGAAAATAAGAGAAAGAAAGTAAACATCACTTTTTATTATGGACATAAATTTCTACAAAGCTGTATTATTTATAGTATAATATGCAATCCGCCTACAACTAGCAGTTTTCACTGTACTTGTGGTCCATATTTAACATTCCAAATCTGTACTTAAAAAAGCCAAGTTATCCTCACGAGAATTATGTATGAATTCCTGTATGAGTTAAGTGAGTAATTGATAATCATCATTAACATTTATACATACCAATGTCAAATCATAATTAGTGCAAAGGGAACCCAAATTAGTTACTAATCAATATACTCATATAAGCTCTTTGTCATTATTTGTACAAGCAAATCGGTAGGTACCTGATTCATGGATTCATGGTGATATGAGCAAGAAATATATGGGAGATAAAATAAGACTATGTTAAGGGTTTGACTAGTAAGTCTTTTTTTTATTTGAGGGGAGGGTTTGATTAAGTTAATTAAGGGTATATTTTGTTCAATTTATTTTCAGTCCTTATAAGAAAAAATAAGTTGAGATCGGGTCAAATAAAAGAATAATAAGTTTAGATAAGTTCAGATAATGCTAATAAATTCAAATTTGTTCAGTTTAGTAAAATTCAGATAAGTAAAAATAAATTGAAAATGAGTCATTTGTTTTTGTTCAACTAGGGTCATTAAACAATTAATAAAATGAAAAATGTTAAGGGTGGCTTTGCAGTTAAGACAAAATAAAGTTTAAGGATGGTGATCATTTTCTCCACCCTAATTTTATTGTAATATTTGTTTTTTTATGATTTTTAAGACACATATGTAACTATTAATATGTGTAATTATGTATTCAAATAAGTAAAATATTATATGTAGCCTTTGGAGCTCCATATATATAATTTTCATATACAATAGTGAAAAATACAATACTGTAGAGAGAAACTAAACTGAACTGAACATAAGTCCAAAAGAACATGGCGTATATAGTACTTTCATTAAGGTAGCCCACATTTTTTATGAATTAGTTTTTGTCTCTTCCACATATCACAAATTTCTCCAATCTCCACCATGATGTTATACCCCTATATATATATGCCAAATTCCCTTTCTAGCAACCTCTATTCTCTCTCTCTCTCTCCCTCTAACACACTAATCCATAAATCCTCACCTCATTCCTCAATCCTCCTCCTTCACCAGCAGTCCTTGATGGAACTCACAAGATCACCCACTCCCAGTCCACCCCATAATTAACACCTCTTTTTCACACCACCGTACCCCAAAAAATAAAGGAGCATGATGTCCTCGGAAAACATCCCACCGGTGGCTGACACAAACAACAACAACAACAACAACAGCCCTATCGCTCGTAAATCAACTGCCCCAAAAAGCCAAGAACAACCCTCTCTTAAGTGCCCTCGTTGTGACTCCTCCAACACCAAATTCTGCTACTACAACAACTACAGCTTAACCCAACCCAGACACTTCTGCAAGACCTGCAGAAGATACTGGACTAAAGGTGGGGCTCTCCGTAACGTCCCTATCGGAGGTGGCTGCCGCAAGACCAAGAAACACAAACCCTCTTCTTCTTCATCCACTTCATCACGCTTTGATCTGTCGGCGGGGCCAGGAAATTTCCTAGCCCCGCCGACAGTCACCCCTGCCATGGAATTCCAGCTGGGTGGCCTTTCTCTTCCTAGGCTCCACCCAGCTACGGCAGGGGTCTACACCCAGTTTATAGCCAGTTCCGGCTCCCATCACCAACCTATAGCTATAGGTATGGGCTCCGGAACTGCTGGTACTGGGTGTTTTAGCTTGGACTTGTTGGGTCTTAGTAATAACTACCCAACACTTCCAAGCTCTGGAAACTCTTCATCGTCATCGTCGTCGTCGTTGTCATTAGCTGGCGGTGCTGTGGGTGCTGGTGACCATACCATTTCCATCTCGTCTATAGAATCTTTAAGCTCCATCAATCAAGAGATGCACTGGAAATTACAGCAGCAAAGATTGGCTTTCATTTATGGACCCACGTCAATTGAAGATGATCATCAAGAAAATAATCGTCTAGGCAGAGAGATGAGTTTGTTTAAGAATTTGGAAAGTACAAGGAAACTAGATGTTGCTGGTCCTACTCCTACAGAATGGTTATTTGAACAAATTCAGTCGAATAATGCTTCTGGAAATTATGGTGCTACTGAAAATAATAATAATACAACAAGCTGCAACAACCATCATGAAGATTTTAATGGAATTTGGACGACTGAATTACATCATCATCATCAACAACAACAACAACAACATCATCAGTTTAACGGATTGCAGTAGAAGAAGAGGTAACAAGTGCATGATTCATGATTGTAGAGAGACAAAAGAGAAGTAACAGGTCAGCTGGTTGTCATTATATATAGCAAAAAGTGAGGTTAATTAGATTTTAAGAGTAGTTAAATTAAAGTTTATTGACCCTTGTAAGTAAAAAAAAAAAAAAGTAACCTTTTCCTAAACTTTGCTTAATTATGCTGGTAATGGTATAATTTATAGATGTCAATTAATTTGTGAACATTTTTCTGTTCCTTTTGTTATTTATCTACTTCTATTTACTAAATTAATTTTTGCCTTGCCTTTGTATTTCATAGTACTCTTATTGCTTGGGATAAACAATACTCTATGTATATTGTAAAGTAGTCCTTGATTATTAAAAATTGTTGGAAATTTGACATTAATTACTTAATAAATTTTTTATAATTATAAACAAAAAAATAAAATAAGAAGAGGTAAAATTGTATGTAATCTTACTCTTTCTCTCGAGTGTAATGAGTTACAGATATGAAAAGTGCTAATGAGTGACTTGTCCACTAGGTAATTGTATTGTTCTTTGCAGATGTATAATAGAAGTAGTAGTTTTTGAATGCAACAGTTTGACTTGCACTATTCATATAGTATTAAATCATTTTGATGGTATATTTTATTATTTTTACTAATACATAAAAGTAAAATTTATCATATAAAATATTTTTGGGTTTGTCTTAATCAATATTTTCATAATATTAACTTTTTATAATCTTACTGATGTATAATTAGAGATACGGATTGCCAATGTTTTGCATTGGTAAGAGTAAAAGTCAAAGTGTATCACTTATATAAAAACAGAGGAAATATATTACTTAATTCACTATACAAAAATGAGTTTGAAAACACAATTTAGCGAATTAGATAATACTGGTGTTGGAAGTAATGATGTTTAGCTTACCCCGAAGCTCTCTCATGGGATTAATTAGTAGTAATAGACTAATAGTGATATGGAAGAGTTGCTTTGGATTTTGCAATACTTCTACTACTATTATAAGTATGGTGTTGGTACAACAGAAATCTAACTTCAACATCAAGCTTTAAGAGGGCATATAACTCCCTTTTTAATTTCATATACTAGCTAGCTACTCCTATTGAGTCAGTTGTTAGTATATCATCTTCTCTCTCTTTCTCTTTCTCTTTCTCTTTCTCTTTCTGAATCTGATTTCAAAGGAAAGTATGAAGATTGAAGGCAGTCTAGTAGTAGTAAGATTCTGTAAACAGACAGCAGTCAAGCAGACAACAGTAGTCAGTACTATCACATTCACACTCCATTAGGAGTAATAGTAATAGCTACCTATAATGATCTAAACTAATCCTAATTCTTAGCCCTGCCTCTCTCTTTCAGTCTTTCTACCTAGCTAGAAACTAGAGTGATGGCAAATTGGCAATGCTTTGGGGTTCCCATGATAGTATGTGTATTGCAGTGTTGGTTTTCATTTTTTATGGTGTCTCCAAAAGTGGAGGCTATAAAAGAGTTCATCTAAGCACTGTCAAACATTATCTGACTACTACATGATAGGCAAAGAGACAGAAATTAATGAAACTTATAGAGAGATCAGATTAGGTTAGGGTTTTTTTAATAGCAAAAAAGAAGAAAAATAAACAAAATTTTATGGGGTTATTAGATACTCCCTCCGTTTTTTTAGACGTAACATGTTGACTTTGAGCACTATTCGTCTATTACACTTTGATCATTAATTGTTACTTATACATAAGAAAAATATAGTCATGTAAGATCTTATTTGATTCGTCATGGTATACACTTTTTAAGTATATATTTTTTATAATTTTTACCTTTATACAATTAAAGATATTATAAGTTAAAGTTATGTCTCGGCAAATATGAAAAGTCCAATGTTGCATAAAAAACGGAGGGAGTATTAGCTTTGTAGGGTGTTGGAGAATGAGCCATGAGTAGCATGCAACATCTTTTATTCTGCTGATGATTCTATTGTTGATTGAACGAATACAATATGTGCAAGAAAAATAAATTATATAGATAAAGTGTATTTAGGAAGATTATGGTATGGCCATGAGAGATAGGAGTATATTTGCCTTTGCTCTCATCACTTTGCCAGTTTGCCTTTAACTTTCGAATATCTACTTCACCACTCCCTCTATTCCTTGAAATTGCCCCATATGTTTTTCTTTTACTTATCTAAGAGTTGGGGCTTATTTTGTCCACTTTATTTTTACTTTTTTATTAGAAAAAATAAGTTCGAATAATGTCTAATTAAGACTAATAAAGTCTAATAAGTTCAGATAAGTTTATTTCAGCAAAAAATAAGATCTGACACTCTCACAAAATAAGTTCAGATAAGGTCTAATGAAGACTAATAAGTTCAGATAAGCAAAAATAAGTTGAATAGAACACCCCCTTGGTTTGAATTGATAAGTAGTTTTATCTTTTTTAGTACGTAGGGTAAGAGAAAGATAGAGAGAAAATAATGCAACCATATTAACATAAAAACCAGGGCAATCTATTAAGAATATAATATTAATATGGAAAATAGTGCAATCTTTTAGGAACACATGAAGTATTTATTTGAAAGATTCGGACCCCACTTTATACTCCCTTTTCCCCTTAATTTATGCTTTGTTGGACAATTTACGATTTCTAAGATGCATAGCACGGTTATAATTCTTTATAGCCATCAATAAAAAATTATGAAAAGTTGTTTATAATTCTTTATAGCCATCAATAAAAATTATAAAAAGTTGTTATTTTGAAAATTGAGAGATCTTAACAAGATCCCGCATCCATATTAGTATTTTATTTCTTGTAAATTTAGGGAACATGGAGTATTTTACATCACTAACAAGTAGAAAACTTATATGGACCTGGTCCACACTAAATTAGTGTGGACCTAATACTAATTCATGTGATTTATGAAAAAAAGGTCACTATATAAAAAAAATAGATATAAAAGATGAGTAGATATAAATTGTAAAGTTTGACTATTTGAAAAAAAAAAAGAAGGTTACTATGTCACAAAGTGAAAATTTCATTATGATAAACTAATATAAGAAAGAGTGACTCTATTAAACAAAACGGTCACTATGGTAGATAGTAACTGTATAGTATATTAACTTAAAAGGTTACTATATTTTTAACCTATGCACCTAGTGCAAAGGTTAAGCCTTATCTATTAAATAAATTGAATAACTAAAATAGAATATCTTCCCTATAATTATGCTAGCTTAATAGAAACTAGCCTTTTGTGCACGCGATGCGTGCGATGATATTTTTAGGCCTAATACTAAGTAGTAAACAAACTGAAAATGCAAGTTAGTATTTAAGTTCACCTCCATTTTGTGAATAAGATTCTTCCATGTTCTTTTTATGTTTTTATTCATTTTTGTGATTTTGAATAGTTTTTTGTTTCTCAAGTCTTATATGTGCATGTTCTTTTATAATCAGTATGATGTTCTTACTAAATATCGTCATGTTCTTTTTTTTGGTTTTATTCATTTTTGTAATTTATAATAGTTTTTGATTTCTCGCAGAAAAATACAAAATGTTGTAAAGTTTTAAGTTGTGAGAAAAATTATAAAAAATTATTTCCCACAAAAAAAATAGTACATAAAAATTTTGTTTTCACATATTATCCTTTTTCTTAAGGGAGTAATATGTTCCTTTACTAATTAATTACGTAGTGTTCTTTTAATATAAATATTATATTATAATTTAACTTGCAATATACTTTTTTTACATAATTAGTGAAAAGTGGTTTGTTAGTGGAAAATTGTGATAGTAATTCTTTGATTTAGATAAGAGTAGTTTCTTTTTTTATCCACATGATGCGTTAGTAGTTAAGGTGATAGATTGAAATTCCTTCCAAATGAATCATGATGGGTTGGTTTGGGTTATTTTTATTTTGAGCAATAAAACTTGTGCACTGCCTGTCTGCTTTAATTTAGGAGGATTTTTTTTTAAAAAAAATCTTGCTTGTTAACCGGGAACAGTTGGTCCATATACTTATTTGCCACTTAAATCGATGAAGAGTGAAGACCCATCAGACCAACAAAAAAACATTTCTCCAACTATTCATTCTCTCTCTCCTCTCAGTGTATAATTTCAGTGCTTTTCTAACATTCATTCTCTCTCTCCTCTCACTACAAATCTACAACCTATATTTTGAAGGAACCTAATTCATATTTGAAGGAACCCAGTTCATCCAAGTATGCAATATACAATAACAAAATCAGACGTTTCAAGTCTTAAGCAGTAAATCTAATTTACGAACAACATCAAAGAAATACATGCAACAATAGATTTTCAAGTCAACGTCAAAGAACAACATCAAAAAATCAAGCATTTCAATTCAAGTCTTAAGTAGCAAGTAGATCTAATTGGGTCGATTTTGTAACAAAGAAAGGTAATTTCTTAAATCATGGATTTCGAGTAATTTCTCTATGATCCCAAAATTGTAACCGAAAAGTATAATACAATTTCAGTTTTTTTTCCTTGTCTAACTTCTAAATTCTGATTTCACAAATTGATATTTAAAAATTTTCATCATTTTAATTTTTCTCCTTTTCTAAATGTTCACACTTTGAGTTTCAATTATATTTGAAATGAAATTTTAAATTTTTCATACACAATCTGATTTTGCATGAAATGGTCATTTTAATTTTTCTCCTTTTCTAAATTTTAACACTTTGAGTTTCAATTATATTTGAAATGAAATTTTAAGTTTTTCATACACAATTTGATTTCGCATGAAATGGTCATTTTTAATTTTTCTCCTTTTCTAAATTTTAACACTTTGAGTTTCAATTATATTTGAAATGAAAAAAAAGGTTTGATATTGTTTTGTTTTTTAAAATTTATTTATGAACATGGATATTTTGCAAAAGTTTTGTGCAAAAATTTTATATTGGAATTTTTTTAAAAAAGAACTAAATTTGCAACTTTTTCATCAGTGTCATAAATGAATCAAATTTCATACACATCTTGTTTTCTGATTTTATATGAAAATGAATCAAATTTAAGTCTAATTATATAAAAGCCCTTTTCAACTAATTGCTATTATCTCCATTTTTTCAACTACATAACAGTCGACTAATGTGATATAACTTTAAAGATTAAAAGAATTATGTACCTGTTTGAAAGTTCACAAATCGCCGACCGACGAATGTGTGATATCACTGTCAAAATCTTATGTTTTTCTCAGATTTGTGTTTATAGGTAATTTTTGTGAGTATGTAATTGTGAATGGTTATTGAGAACAATGATTTATAAGTGAATTTTGTGAATGTTTTTGTATGTATTGACGTCCTAGTATATTAGTTTTAGTTTGCAAGTTAATTTTTAGTTTTTGTAAAGTTTCCTGATCATTTGAGTGATTTGTAAAGTTTCCTCATATAAGTGATTTCTGAGTGATTGTTGAAAATTAATTTCCGGTGGCTTTGTTTGACCCCCATTTTGGTATTGAGATTCCTTTTGTAATTTAGAAAGGAAAGGGGGGCAAAATTGTCAGTTCAAAAGAGGACACCGTTGCTTCCCCCTTCCCTTATGTAATAGAGATAAGGAGTTTCATTAGATTTACCTTAAAACTTAATTTCATAATATTGCGCAACTATGACCAAAATTCATCCTTGAACATTGTGTGCCTTATAAAAAAAAGTAAAAAATGAAGAGAGGAACTTTTGCTCACAAATCATAAAATCGGAATCGTTGGGTAGTTTCTATATATTTTCAATACCCAATTTTTGTAAATATATAATGTAACAACTTTTCAGTTATTCTAATAAGATACTCCCGCCATCTTTTAATATATGTTCTTTTTTTACTTGCACACTTTAGCCAATAAATAATTTTGACCATTAATATCTCTAATAATCTATTACTAAAAAATATTTAAAAAATTAGAATTTGAAAATATACGTCATGACAAATTGAAAAATATCTTGATTGTATGCTAGCATTGATTTTAATACATAAATAAAAAAAAATATGATCAAAATAGAGTCCGTACAAAAGTTAAATTGAAGCATCTATTTAAAAACAGGGGAAATATATAATATATAACTATTGTTTTCCGACGAATATATACACTTTTACATTTTCTTAGCATATGCATGCATCTATCTGTGCATGCAAAAGCTTTCCTTGACAGTTGACACTACATACTCCTTTAAACATTTTGGTAGCTTCCTTTCCTTTTTAGATGCTGTAATGTAATCACCTCATTCTAACCTTTTTAGATTTCCCTCCCACGGTACTAGGTAATAGGTATAATTTCAAGCTTTTGATACATCACATGAGATTATTGAAAGAAAAAAGAACCAAACATTGAAATATATAGAGGTGGTTTTGAATCTGGTAAGCCCTAACTGGAAGGGAAGGGAAGGGAAGATGTATGTCTTTTTTTGATTTAGAATGACTATGGTAAGGGAACAAACAGGTAGTAGTTGCAACGTTAATTACTATCATTATGGAGAATTTCATACGTAAAATTGCTTTTAAAGTGATGATTCGCTGTCGACAGCTTTCTATCCCCTGCCCTCCTGTGTAGTTTGTAGAACGTGTTATCCAATCGAATAAGCTCATTTCAAGAGGGGTTAGAAACTCCCTCCTCTCATAATAAGATATTTTTTCCGACAAAACAAAAACAAATATAAAGAAAAAGTCGAGAAAACAAACCATTTGTTGATGAATGTGACGTGGTATATTGATCATAAGGATTACTAAGGTTATAATGAGACTATTGTTAATGTATATGCGGGGTTCGACAAGCACAAATAGGATTATTGATATAAAATGCATATATTATATATAATGTTATGCACCATCATTGAATGTATGATGCATCACATGAAATACAGGCTAAAACTAATTGAGAGTAAATCTCTTATTAAGAAATACGTAAAGAATGCCATATCAAATCAGTATGCAGATCAGAAGGTGATCAATTAGGAAAAACAAATAACATGTAGTACTTCTGCAACCACCAAAAAAAAATGTACTTTTGCATCATTCACACCCTACTTTGACCTTTATTGGTAATTTATACGTAAAAAGAACTATTAATGTGAAAGTTTAATAGGTTCATTTCAAATATATTAATGGTCACATACTTTTATTGGCAAGTGAAAAAAGCAAGGGACATATATGTTTAAGTAATTATGGCCAAAAAAGCAAACGATCCCCATAGTGATAGATCAAATGGAGTAACTTATATTTTATGGTGATATGTCTGTGGAACTAACAAATCTACTTATACACATGATATGTTAAGTAAAAAAACAAGGATGTATATATATTACAGATAATAAACCATTATAAATTTACATAACATGCACATTATTATATCGGCCTATGTGTACAATATACAAGTGGTAAAGCATGGTATAATACCCCTATTATATGTGCATGTGTATTGTACGCGCAAGCGCTAGTAAAATTGCAATTTTTGTATATCGTGCACTCGTGAGAATATGATCTACGAATCGTGAATGGAAGAAAACAAGATATGACAGTCACATACATGTGGTCAAGCTTTGAGTGGTTGATGAAGAAGAACTAAGGAATAAGGATGGAGGAAGAATTAAGAAGCTAAGGAAGCATGATGAACGTGAAAGATTCACAACTTGAATGAAAAACCTTTTTTGCAGTTAGGGATATAGCTCGTAGTATCATGATACATGAGGCAAGATATAGTTTTAGTGATGATGTTGTCATTGTCAAAACCGTCAATCTTAGCTCACAACACGCAAGAAGCTCATGACATACTCTCCCGTATTATAATTTATAGTTGTATGTCTTATAATAATTACAATTATATGATATGAGCATTTTACAACAAACACGAACATCAAACAACAATAACAACAACAGTCCATCAATTATATTTTTTTTTTATATATAAAAATATATAATTTCTTTTCACTTATATATTTATGGTGTCTTGGCCCCCACACCCTCATTTATTTGTACTGATTTTTTCTCCGGTGCAGTAGCTACCGCCTACTAGAATGGCGGAAAAAACTTTATCTACCCGGTGGGTCAACAACCCACTACTAATAGAAATAAATAAATAGTGGGATCCAACTCATCAATTCTAATAGTTTTTTAATGCTCTATGTCTAGTGGGTTAACTACCCACCGGGTAGATGTAGCATTGCCCCAGAATGGCTAAGTGTAGTTGCATAAATAAATGAAGCTTTGATAGTAGATAGCAAATATACTCCATCGACAATTCATTAAGTCAAGCGGCTTTTTTTTAATGATATATTGGCATTGCATCACAAGAATTACTCTCCTAGTACCTTAGCATCAGCAATGGTACTTTTTTCAATTTTTTAATCCCGACACAATAATCAATGTAAATCTTTTTAATGAATTTGATTAGTATATACTCTAGTTTTGAATATATAGTTGCATGTTACATCATGTAACTTAAAAAAATAATTGTGAAAAGGGACCATTTTATTTACTTAAGAAAGAAAGGAAATGGGCCTACATAAGGTGATAAGGGTCGGGAACTGAAAATTTCATGTATGTTGATGCCTTGATGGTCTGTAAGTATAATGATACAAAACATCTTGGGTGAACCGGTATCACAATAATTTATTGAACACCTAAATTGACTTTATTACACAAAAACTGACTATATTAGAAAAATCGACTACATCAAACGAAAACTGATTATATCAGAGTATTGATTATATCATACAAAAACTGACTATATAAAAGATGATTATATCATAAAAAAACTTATTATATCAAACGAAAACTAACTATATCAAATGAAAACTTACTATACCATATGGTTCTGGTGCACAATAAGTTATTGTGAACCTGATTTTTTAATAATGATATATACTTCCTCCATTTTTTTAATACTCACAACGTTAAAATATGCATAAAGTCAAGGAGAGGAGAAAGATAAAACAAAAAGTACCCCCATGTGCTAGGAGATAGAAAGAGACAATATGTTGCCAAAATATCAACATTGCAAGTAGGAGATTGTTAAACACCGCCCCAAAATTTCTTAAAATCGCCCCAAAGCACACTTGAAAATACAACTTTACCCTTAACTTTCTCTTCCATCCTCACCATCACTAAACCCATCCCTCACTACCCAACAACCACCACCACGCACACCACCACCGAAACCACACACACCACCAACTAAATCACCATGCACACCAAACCAAACCCATCAAAAAAAATTTTGGCCTCCTCCAGCACCGTAACCTCTGGTCAGGACGTTCTGGCCATGGAGGAAACGCCGTGGCCAGACGTTTCCTCCATGGACGGAACGTCCTGGCCAGAGGTTACGGTGGTGGAGGAGGCCAAAAAAAAAATTCGATTTTTTTACGGTGGAGGGTGGGGCCGCTCGTGGGGTTGCGGGGTGAGGGGCCGCTCGTGGGGGTTGCGGGGGATGGGGGCCGCTCGTGGGGATTGCAAGGGGGTGGGGGGCTGCTCGTGGGGGTTGCGGGGGGGGGGGGGTGCTCGTGGGGGTTGCGGGGGGTGGGGGCTGTTGGTGGGGACCGGGGGTGGAGGGAGGGTGGGGGTTGATCGTGGGGGGCTGCTGGTGGGTGGTGGAGGAGGTGGCTGTGGGGATGGTGGTGGTTTGGGAAAAGAAAAGAAAAAAAAGGGAAGGGAAGGGTAAAGTTGGAAATGTTTGATGAGATCGGGACAAATTTAAGAAGTTTTGGGGCGATGTTTAGCATTTCAGTTGCAAGTAATAGAAAACTTCCTAAATGGAAAATATTGCAAATATAAAAAAAAAAACACAGGATGTATTTTCCGATAAGTATATGAGGGTATACAAGGGATAAGCGAGACTTTTCTTTGAAAGAGAAAAAAAATGCATGTCAATACTTAATTGCATCAAGTTACTTGACAATAGTAAAACCTTAATACAGTTTTTGTTATAGCATAAGAAGGTTGCGATGTCAAATTACTTTGAATTTATCCTTTTTAAGATAGACAATGCAATATGTCGACCTAGTACTAAAATGTTTATCAACTTTTTGCAACGTAATAAAGTAAATTATCTTTTCTTTTTAAAGGCCTTTGAGTTGAATAAGACCACTCAGATTAGTGTCGTACGACAGCCTTTGGTGGTCATCTTGAAGGAGCCAAGGAGGTCTAGCAAAGTGTTTATGTTTAGACAACATGATAGATGATTAGATGACTTATATATAGACAAAACAATTTTCATATTTAGACAATATAATAGATGACTTATAGACTAATCAATTGTCATCACATCAAATTATAGCACTGTTTTGGGTGTATGTGACAAACTTAATTAATATTACACGTTACAATATAATAATCAAGAAGTCGTCATCAAAATTAGAGAATAAAAACAAAAGATTATAGCTACTCGTGGATTCTAACTCTATAGTTTAATTCGTGGATCGATATTTGTACGCTAGAGATGGAAATGCTTAGAAGATTTTCATACAAATAATTAATAAATTCACAGAAGTTAGCAAATATACTCTCTATTTGGTACCCAAAGCCCTCTTGTAAGGCAAAGATATTTATTAATCCTTAGTTTTAAAGATGATATATATATGAAAATAAAGGACATACGAATTATACTTACAATGTATCTTTAGTTTCCTATATATGCAAGGTATTATGGAAGAAGCAAAGAGAATACTTAAATCAAGGTTGAAGTAAAGAGACTTGAATCACGATTGAAGTGAAGATGCTCTCAAGTAATGATGCTAAAAAAAGCAGCTTAGTTTACATTAGGGTGTAAATTATTAAAGGTAGTGGTAAGGAATTTGTGAACAATAAGAAGGAACTGAGAATTATTCCCTTGGCACTATCTAAAGAACCTGCATCGAACAAGCAGCGTCTCAGGAACAAGCTTAAGTAGAGTATAAGAAACTAAATAACTTGATAATGAGTCTAGATGAAATCTGTAAATATGTCAGTTTGAATCTTATATGTGATATCTCTATCTTTTAGGAAGTGACTAGTTTGTTTGAGTTGATTTAGGAATAGATATCTAAAAGATATAATTTAAATAAAATATATTTGGTGGTTATCCAATAGAATTATTTTAGGAATAGGATTTTTATTTACTTAGGATTCTTTTAATGGGTTTTTCTAACCTATGCACTCAGTTTAGCTATTTGTTTTTAGCTTTATTCAACAAAATTGATAAATATGGCATAGTTAATTAAAGATATTATTCTCATAGTAGGAATTAAATATCAATTATTTTGTTGAATAAGCAAATCAATTAATTATGGACTTTTCTAACCAATGCCATGAGGGATAGGTTAACAATTTCAAGATTTCATTTAAAAAAAAATTAATAGAACAAGATTCTATTTGGGAATAATAAATAAGACATATACCAAAGATATATAGAGTGAATCATGTCAGATATTCAGTTAAGCTCTCCACAATTTTCTTCCACTCTATAAGCCTTCAAGGGTTTTCTTGATTTGTGCATCCCAAACCCTAGCCTCCTCCTCCTCTCCCTTCTCCATCCTTAAAAATCCTTTCGATGGTGGTAAGCCCTCAATTCTTATTTTTTCTTATAGTTTTATTGCTTTTGTTAATATTAATCCCCTATTCTCTCTCTTTTTGGGAGTTTTCTATCCAATTTTTGGGTTCTTTATCTCCTTTCAGGGGAGTTTGATTTTATTCTCTTCCAACGTGGAAGTGCAAAAAATGGTATGGAAAATTGCTATTATTGGTTGAAGTTCAAGACTATCAACATAAAGGCATTGAAAACTCATATGCTGTCAACATGGTTAGATAAAAAAAATGTTCTTCCCCAAACTATGTCAGTATGATAGACCTCCCAATCAATAGCTGTTTGATTCAGCAAATACAAGGGGGGTGCACTGTATTACTCGATCTGGTTCATTGTAGTTTCTTCAAAGACGGATTTGATTTGAACTTGTCTTATTGAATCTTGTTTTTCTTTAATACTTATTGTAAATGCCGCTTGACCTTCAATTGATGGAATTTCTCTTCAAAAAAAATGTTAGATATTCAGTTTGATTGGATTTTTTGAAATGGAAAGTTTTTGTATAAAGATATATTATATATCAATTTTGATGCTCTTTACCTATGCCTTGTGGTATATTAGAAAAATCCATTAATTAATTATACACATTTGATTTACATTTGCACATTCACACGTCTAACCTAGTGGAGTCATGGATTCTGTTAGTCGAGTCTTGTTCCCCAATTTAAAGAACATGGGGTGTGTAACCTAATTTGTAGGAGTCATGATCAGTAAGTTGAAAGAGCATCTCATGCTATCTTCTTCTATAAATAGGACCTTATAATTAAGTTAAAGGAGCATGTACTTGACTAAGTGAAAACATTATTCTATGTGTTTAACAATGTTCCACCTTCTAGTGTCAGTTAAATTGTCAGTGCGTGCGATCCTACAAAAGTTTCATTGTTTTTTTTTGCCTTACAAGTAGTCATCCCAATCATATTAATTGTTTTGTATTGTTTTGGGGTTTAGCATTTTGAGTGAAAACCTGTAAATGTGAGCTTTGAGTGAAGCAAGAGAAAAAGTGTGAAGACTTTGAGTTAAGTCTCCAGAGGAGCAATAGTTAAGGAAAATATTGTTTGGGACCTTGAGTTTGTTGAGGAACTCAAGCGTTGGCCCTTGAGAGTAATATATTGGTTGTACTTAGATGCTTGACCGATTATAATAAAGATTGATTTTGAATTTCCTTGTGATCAAGGTTTTAATTTTCTATGGAACCTTAGAATCTCTTGTATTCTCTTGAGTTGTTTCTTTTGTATCTTTATAAGTTCCGGAAAAAGTATGCATTATCACACAACTATTAACTCCCCTTTTGTAGTGTTCATTTCAAATGCTTTATATATTTTCAAATCAAATAAGGGCATCAAGTCTACAAATTGTGCCCCAAAGCACATGAGATAGAAAGTATGAGAGGTTGGTGTAACATTATGAACATCTTGCAAATTCCTTAGATCCCAGAGACTTATAAGACTATATATTGAAGGCCTTCTTAGTTTTAAATTGTCATAGGAATATAGGAGGATTAACTACACAATACTTCCTATAATCAAAGTTTTGACACAAATCAAATGAAGAATTGTGAAAGCTAAGCTATTGGGAGAGACAACACATGGATGTGCCCATGATATTTAATAACTATCATCAAAAGACATGAACAACTATTTGTTGGGAAATTTGTCTTGATGTGATCTTATAATGACTAGTTTAAAACGGTGGAAACGGCCACCCTTAAACGAGAAAAATGCATACGCTCATATTGCATAGAAATTATCATTTTCCTGGTTTGTCATTTTCTTATCCACAGCAAAATTTGGCCCATAAACACCTATCTTAATTTTCATGTCTTCTACTTACTAAACTGTCTTGCTCTCGTCATTGCTTATCAAGTTACCGAATTAAGTGTATTAGTGAGGGAGAGGTGGTAGCTCAGTGGAGTATTACCCTGTTTGGAGTTCGAATTCTCATTCCAACAATATGTTGGAGATTAATCTTGTGGTGACAGTGGGCCTTCAGGACTGTTGTCTTCTGAGTTGTTTAGCCTTGTACCCAGTCTCTGAGCTGGTCTGCCCTGCAGGCTAGTAGCCTAGCAGAGGTTGATCTTCGCGCCAATTATTTTCATAATAAAAAAATTTAGTGTATTAGATTTTTCGGAGACCTTTTACCTTACAATCAAAGTGCCTTTGCTCTCAGCCTCTCATTTTCTATCTTTACTTGATTAGTGTTAATAGCGGGAGAATCAATCTTACATTACGTATACTTGACTATGCGTGGTCAAGTTAATCCTTTTTCATACTTCACAAGCTATAGTTTACAACTGAAACTACTGTTGTACATTAAATGCTAGTCGTATGCTAGTCGTATATGCACGCGATGCGTGCATCAACAACCTTATGTAACTATATGTTTTAAATTATTAAAGGGTATTCTAGTCATTTCAAAGGGGACATCATACCTCCTCCCTTCGCTTATATAATAGAGATATACTTCCTCCGTTTTTTTTAAGTGCAATGTTTTTCTTATATGATAGTTTCACATTAATTGCAATATTTCTTAATTTGGTACTATTTTTTCTCTATCTCCCTCATATCACATGTGTCCCACTTCTTATCTATCTCTATCTCTCTACTCTTCACATGGCTTTCTTAAATAATGTGCCAAGGTGTAATGTTGCAATTAACAAAAAACGAAAGAAGTAGTTGTGTTGTTCTCGTGACTAATAAAGTTAATCCTTTGTAGTGCTAGGTGCATGATATAATATTACACTATTTTATTATGTTGATAACTTGATATGATTTGGTTGTCATAATATAGTTCGATGTTATGCACATTCTTTACATCTAAGAATGTACTTAATTTATCATGAACAATAAGTACAACTTAGTATTGATTTAAGCTAATATCCGTGCAAAGTAAGACTTTGTGACTAAAAATCGAACGAATGTGTTAATGAAAAGAACAAGATTGTTGACAAATACAAAAAAGAAACAAGTCTAGAAATTGAAAAGGCAAAAATACCTGAGACAGAAGTACAGGATGCAATAACGGTTTGGTAGACTGGTAGTGATGGAGGGGAAATAAGGAGCTTTTAGTAATTTTTAGTTCCTCCATTGGTTTGTTACGCACCAACTTGAATAGCAATGAGAAAGATACACCATTCATAAGGTTACGACTTACGAGTTACGACACTGTGTTAACTACATTTCAGTGTCACTAACAAAGTTTGAACTAAAAGTGCAAGAATATGATGTAACTAAAAAATACAAAAGAGGAAATAGAATTACAAACACATCACAATGAGTAGCTCACTCAACAGAGTACAAACTACAAAGACAACATGAGTCAGTTGCCTTAAATAAGCTGTTAGCTGTGTGTTCTAATGTACTACTACTACTAAGTATCATCAGCACCACATTCTCTTCTTAGTATCCTTTTCTCTGGAAATTACTCTAGTATGACCAAGAGGTCTTTGAGGGGCAGACGTTGGCGCTGCAACAGGTCTGGTGGTCGTCTTTGTGATACGAGAAAATGGCTTATGAGGATCAGATTTCCTGATCTTTTTATCATGGAAAGGAGGTGGAACGGGCATTTGGTTCTCTGTCTCTCCACTTCTATAATCTCGTTTCCTTCTGGTCTCAATCGGAACGTCACTTCTTCTCGATAAGGTAGAGCCTTGGCTCATTCTATTTGATGAGTTAGAGCTTCTTAAAACCAATGGATCAACCTCGCTCATTGTTTCATCTCTTAAACAAGGCTCTCCTCCATTAGGAATAGGAGTGGCTCCTGCTCCTTCACCATAGTCCAAAGGTTGCAGTATCCTTTGCTCCAACTGACGTTCTGTCTCCTTCAATTTCTCCTCTAGCTCCTTCACCTGCCATGCAAAAGGGGTCAATGACAATGAGTATGGGTATGTCTGCTATCATTATTTTGCTGTTAATTTTCTAAAATAAATATCATTACAATGAGTATCCATACGAAGTATAACAATGATCAAAACTATAAAATGAATACCAAAAACGGAAATTTAGAAGCCTGACTAAATAACACTGGATATGGAAAAGACCTTTTGATGAAGCAAGGAAGACTCGGTAATGCTTTCCTGCTTTAACTTTTGCTCCAGCTCATTGATCTGCAAACCAGATTTAAGAGAGAACAATTAGTCAAATCCATGAAATTGTTGCCAAGTGACATAAAAACATAGCTGTGTGTACACGTAATCAAAACTATATCCGAACCTTTTGTTGAAGAGCTAGAGAATGACATTCAGATTCTTGCACTTGCTCTTTTAGCTTCTTCTCAAGATCCCTTACCTGATTTAAAAAAGATTCCACAGTTGGGAAACAGCGAGGATAACAAAAATAGATAAGTATTTGGATGTAAGATATACTATATCACTATCAGCATACCTGTTCTAGGGCTGCAGAATCATTCTGTTGTTGCTCTCTGAGCCTTGCCTCTAGTTCTTTTACCTACACCAATAACCAGACGACAGTTTTAAAGTGTTAAAACAACCAATTATAGGGGCAGAAAATGAGTATTAGAAGAAAGTATCATAATGAAGCATGTTAAAGTAAACCTTAAGTTGTAGACTAGCGCAAGCTTCTTCCCTCCCCTTCAATCTTTCTTGAAGTTGTAAAAGTTGCTTCTCTGACTGGCTATGTGAAGCTGCTTTTAACCCAAGTTGTTCTTCAAGATCCCTAATCTTTTCCTGCTGATTCTTATAAGTATGATCTTTGCTCCTAGCCTTATTTTCAATGTTCTGGAGGGTCTCTTCTAGCTTTCTTATGGATTCCTCTTTGGATTTGGATTCTTGCCTTGCTTTATCGAGCTGGCACATTGTGTTGAAGGCACAGTAAGGTACATGATAAATGTCTCTTCAAAAGACCAACAATCGTATAAGCAAAATATTTAAACAAGAGGCTACCATCATCTTCGTCTTCTGAATCTCACTTGTATCGATCTGTCTTCTAGCTGGGGCCAGTTCAACCCCACGGACTCGACTGGCAAAATTCAGTGAGCTCAAAGTCTCACCTGAGTCATGCTCTGATGGGCTGATTTGTACAAACATCAATGTCTTAGAATCACCTCCTGCAAAAGTTTAAAAAGCAAAACATGAGCATTTACCATTCAGAAAAATGAAAAATTAGAAAATTATCTATTTTTGAACATGAAAAATTAAAGGGGTTTGAAGGTTAACCTAATGAATCCTGCAGCAGATGTGTCAGTTTGGAATTCCTGAAATCATAGTGTGAACAAAGGTAAGCAAACAACCTGCTGCTGTGAGTAACAATTGAGTATAAAAGAGTATTGAGCATACTGACCTGTAGGGTATGTGACTGCTTTTATTTGCCAAAGCAGATATCACATCTCCTAAAGCTGATAATGATCTATTGATATTTTGAGCTTCCTTCAGTCTCTCTCCTTGCACATCTGTCTTTGCAAGCCTCTCGCTGCCAGCCAAATCTACTAGCCAAAGCTTGCTTCTTGTGCATTCCCCATTTATTAGATTCTTTGCTTTTACCATTATACAGAGCATGCTGCATAAAACCAATTTTTCGGGCGGTTACACAAAAGCATATTAACCATCCTGATATTAGGCAGAATACGGAATGCAACAATAGCTGAAGACAAAGACACAAAGAAAACTACAGGATCTGACTAACCAGTGAGAACGGCTGCTATGCTCGTTCACATTATTAGATCCAACAGCCCTTGCGTTACTCCCAGCATGCAGTACTTCCCACACTTGCTTTGTATTCTCCACTTTTGCTTCAACAACACCAGGAACATGGTGCATTCCTTCAGGGGCCTGCTTTATCTCTAACCTAATATCATCAGGGAAGAAGAGAAAAGATCGATTAGCTGATTTAACGATGCAGATTTTGGAGCAAGTTATGGCATACAGGAACTTAATTGCCATATGTTCACCTATTACCTTTTGTTCTAAAGATAAAAGTGAAATGCATAGCAACAGGTAAGAAAATAATAATTACTTTCTAGATGTTGGTGAAGTATCCAAGAGATCCCTGATCTGCTCATTATAGACTTCAAGAACACTAACTGATATGTCATAGGTGAAGGTATCACTCCTTTCCTGGGAAATTTTAAACAACTTCTCAAGAGTTCTATAATTCACACCACGGTTTTGCTCGGTTCCCTCCATTGTAAAGGTCTTCCCGGTTCCCGTTTGTCCATAAGCAAATATGCACACATTATATCCATCCAAAACCGATGTTGCCATTGGAGAAGCATCCTCAAAGACATCAGCTGCATAAAGAAAACATAACTGAGTCAAACTCCTCAACGTACAGCGTTACGAAGTGCCTTCAAGTGGAAGCAAGTATCATAGTATCAAGCCAAAGCATTTACAGGGTACCTTGATCATCCTTTGGCGTGTAAACTCTGTCAAATTTGAACATCTTTTTGTTTGATCCGCCGTTTAAAATTGTAAGTTCCCCATCTTTGGCTCCATCAAAATCAACTACAGTTGCGAATCCAGCTGATTGCTCCTTCTTACTCAGAGGCCGGCAGCGACAGAAGACCCTGATGTTCCCTGATGTCAAGAGCTATAATCAGAATCTTCAAGTTAAATTTTCACCTCGAAATTCATGATATCTATATTCTTAATAATAAGAGATTCAGAATTGCATGAGCTACAAGCTACAATGTATTAAGAACATGCCTTTGGCCTCTTGAACTTCATTGAAAAGCTTTTTTCTCTTCTTTTGTTCTTCAATATACTTCTGCTTGAATTCCTCGCACTGACCAACTGGGAAATGGAAACATGCAGGAGCTCATTCCTTAGCATCCATGAATATAAGAGCAATGATATGTAGCTTGAACTTAAACCTACCTAACATCTGAACTGCTGAAACCATTTTGGATAGCTCAGGAAGAGAATCAGCACACTCATGAGCATCATGGGCGAGCTGAGCATGTTCTTTTTTCATAATCTGTATAAGTTTGCAACTTGTCAAGATAAAGTCATCACAGATGTAGCTCAGAGAATGGTAAGCTGTGTACTAATCAAATACCTTAATTTTTTCTTCTAAACCAGAAATTGCCATCATCCAGAACTTTTTGTCATGCTCATACCTACTAGATATTGCTTTCAACTCTTCAGCTTGTTTCTCCACAGTCTGGTCTATGGGGGAAAAAAAATTATCAGAGACGATATTTTCATATGATCATAGATTCTAAATCTAACAATTTAGGAGAATATAAATTGATCTGAATAATCACAATAATATTGTAGAAGCTGCAATTAACCACCCAAAAGGCAACAACCTAAACTGAGAAGAACCATATGATTATAAACTTTTAAAGTTGCAATTACAATTTGTTTTATACAAGTTAAAATTCAGAGAATAGGAATTGCTACAGCACTTGTTCTTATGCAATAAGACATCAAATTATATAAGGTAACTCCACAATAAAGGGCTTTGCTAAGTTACTTAGCAAGCTTGTGCAAACTACCTTGAGAATAAGACTGGAACAATCTGTTGTCAAGCTCCATCCGGACCTTCTCCAGCTGCTCGTTTGCTGATGTCAAAGACATCCAAGCTTGATAGCATTCGTCTGTTTTGCGCTGGCACTGCTGACTCAATTCTTCTATCTTCTTCTCATACTTAGCTGTCGATCTCGGTCGAATGCCTTTCTCCTGATACCAAGTGTCATTAAATGATTCAGAAGTAGAATGCCTTAACATACTTATATCCAAACTGCACTGTGTTCACTGTTTACCTGAACTAGAGGAACTTCTATCTCAGCAGCACAAGTCTGACACCTATAATTTTCATGTGTCACCTGTGAATCTATGTCCAAGTTGCAATTGAATAATATTAGAAAGTTATGATCAGCAGCTATAATATAGGAAAAATTCAGATCTGATATAAAAATATAAACTACAGATCCTAGAAGGAGATTACCTGCCAATTTTGGTGCTCTTCGGATGCAAATTCCACTTATTATTGGAATTCCATGAATAGCTTCAAACCTTATTAGAATCACACCATCCTCCTTAACAGAAGCTCTAAAGTCAACTAGCTGAAGTGGCTTGTTGGCTCCAACCACAGCAAAAATATCAAAATCAGAGAGAACCTGTCATATTTACAACGTTTAGAGCTCCACTATGAGCATTTAAAGGTCACTTAAGAAACAACTTAGAGCAGAATACTTGCCTTGTCCTCCTGAATTACGACGTTGAATACTCTCATTCCTTTAGGCCCATACGTATATATGATCTCAGCAAAGTGAAGTTCAACAAAGAAATCCCCAGGAGGAAGGTTGTTGAACTGGTAACTAAAGTTCCCAAATCGTGCCGACTGATATATGAAAGGGTAATCACCACCCTCGGTTATGCTTTCATCCGTTCGTAGGACATCCCCACCTTGATACTGAACATCCGCCAAAAATTCCACACCTGATTCTGCTTGACATGAAGCCTCACAGCCAGCATTGACAAATGTAACAATGTCCTCTAGTTACAGAAAACAAAGAGTCATCATGAGGAAGAGGAAAAGCTCTAAGCCCTTAGACCAATCATGATTGAGCAAACAAAATTAGTTTAAGGATGCCTTTGCTTGGGGTAATATCATTGTATTAGAAAATGGTTCCTAATTCAAATTTTCCTCTGTTTGGTTATTAAATGAGATAAAGTGCAAACTTGAAAAGATTTTCCTATGCCACATGTTCCCCAGCAAGACTTATCTCCTTCTCCTCTCCTTCCCTTCCATCTCCCCCCTTAACTAACCTCGAAAAGTTAACTTATGTCGCATTCGGATACATTTCCTTCAAACCAAACAGATCCTAATCAACCTTGTATTCACAAATCTAGGAGATTGAATTATATATACAACTCAAATCCACGTTGAACATAATTCTGTCTTACAATTACACTCCATATAAGAATGCGGCGTGCTAAACGAAAGAAGGTAACGAAGCATAGAGTAATAAATCATCAAAACCTTATTTCTCCCTTTATTCTTCTTGTAGTAATTAGGTAAAGTTGAAGAATTTCATCCAGCAAAATTTTACTTTTTTTTCTAGGTGATCATTTCTAGCAAACCTTTGAAATTTTCATAAAATATTGCAAGCTACCAACATTATTTTCATTTATACCTAATTTAAATTAAAACCAAAGAATTAGGGAAAAGCAAAAATAAACCCTAACCTGTACAACACGATCTTGAAAACCCACTTGGAATTAGTCTCGAACTCGAATCGCAAACCATAAAATCCCCAGAAAATTCTTGAAAATCATTCATTTGGGAATCTTTGAATTCCTCATTTAAGGGTTTTTCTACCACGAAAGTTGGTGGGTCGATTTCAGGTGAATCTTTCTTCTCCCAACTCAAAACCCCTGAAAATGGAATGCTGGAAATTAGGGTTTCTGTGCTTTCGGGAAATTCGTCGAATTTGCAACTTTCCATGAGAGAGAATTTTTTTACGGATAGTTTGTGAATTTTTGATGCAAGTTGTGAATTTATGTGTTAGGATTTGTGAGATGAAGAAATAATGAGTAGAAGTGTCTCTTTTTGGCTTTCCTTTTTAGTGCGAGAGTATTCAAATTTTCAATTTCGATTTTCGACCGTTGGAGGATGAAGATTGAGATTGACCGTTACGAGGAGGTCATACTATATTACTATGTAATGACAGGCAAATCACAAACTTATGGGCCTCTGCTACTTCGTGAAGTATTATTTTAGCCCTTTGTAATCATCCTACCCATTGAAGGCCCAAAGAAATGAGAAAATGAGAGGAGAAAAGAAGCCCCATTAATTAGGGGTTTTTAAGGCATTGTTTGAGTAGAGAATAATGTCGTGGGGGAGTAACAAAAGTCAAATTAATAAATATTGAGGTGATTAGAGACCATGATAGACGGGATGAAGTGGTGGTAAAGAGAATAAATTATTGTTGGTAATAAGAAAAAAGAAGAACAAGGGAAATTATTACCCTCATTATAGTGTACCGACTATCCCTCCTACGATAATTATTAGTTACCTCATCTTATGGATAATAACTTCTCTCTCCCTTCCTTCTTATCACAACGTAACGGTATCATATTTTGGTTAAGGTTGTAAAATGCCAAAAAAAAAAAAGTAAAGGTTATTTACGCAAAAAAGTGTTTATAAAAGATTGTTTCTCGCAAATTTTCCTTGTTTTTTTTAAATTGTTCTCATATTGTATTAATTCTCAATAGACGGATTATATGCTCTTCCTGTTTCGAATTTTTGTGGTTTGATAATCCTGAATTAGTAAATTACGCTTTCCACTCCTGTTTAAAATTGAATCTGTTGCAAATTGCCCATTTTCTTTTGCACATTTCACATGGTAGAGACGTGTTAGTAGCTTTTTGTATATATGTCATCACAATCCTCATCATTATAATTTAGATTTTCATGACTATCAATATCAAGAGTTGGCAAAATTGTATGGTTAGGTACATTCTAGCCACAGATTAATTTTCTTCAACTTTTTCTTGTGTGTGTAGTGTGTACCATGTATGTGTGAGCGATTGCATACATGATAAAAGGGCAATTACCAGCCCTCTAACTTATGCACCGTCTTATTTCACACTTCGGCAAACAATTTTCCATGACATTGAGCACAAAAGCTACATGAGAAGATATTAATCCTACATGAATAAAATAATTTCTTAAAAAAGGCATCAATATCCTAAGGACTTTCTAAATCAGATTGTAGCATAAACATAAATATTCCACCCGCCACCGCAACATTAAGAGACTCAAAATGATCTGCCATTGGTATGCTTACCAATTCACAGCACTTCTTTGCTTTCTCCGTAAGGCCACTACCCTCACTGCCAAGAATTAAGCATAATGGTGTATGCACCAGAGAATGTGCTAGCTTTTGGGACAACTTATGAACAGGCTTCAGACTGTTGCTACTACCAGGATGCGCAGCGAGCATCTTCACTTGAACTTCATCGCTAAAAGCTTCAAGATGCGTCCAATTTCCAGAAACTAAGGGAAGCTGATACGGAGCACCTCTACTAGCCCTGAGTGCCTTCTCATTGAATGGATCACAGCATCCAGGAAGCAAGAAAACAGCATTCTGTTAAACGTGACAAGCGTTCACATGTGTTAATGTTGTAGTCGCTTATTGTTATATCTTATTAAAATTTTAAGATAATGAACAGAAGGTTTAGAGGATTATGGTTGCATATTTACACTAAACAACAAAAGAGTGAAAATCTGAATGTTGTTCAATATGTTCAGGTAAGGTAGAAGTCTACGACAAAGAAAAGCAGGTTGGTTTTTATATTCATTCCATTGGAATGACCAACTATGAAAATTATCTATGACTAGCTACATCTAAAAGTGTGATGGATGCTGTAAATGATATGTGCATTATCCAGACTAGCTACATCTATAGCAAGTAATCCTTTCGCTATCATGATAAGCTGTCAAGCTACAAGCATATAACGAAAACGACACTCTTACCCATCTGAACGCCAGGGCCGATCTAAGCAATGTACCAAGGTTCCCTGGATCCTACATCAACCATTAAGTCACAAGAGTTCAGAACCTCAAATCACAATACTGTTAAGACTGATACAGGAAACTGCATGTAAAACTTAAAAGATTGATAGGTAATACCTAGAAAAAGCATCATAGTGATCATACAGTGAAACTCAAGGGTACACAGCAAGCCACAAGCAGCATTAACTTAGATATGACGGATTCGAAAGGGAGAAATAATATTACAAAAGAAAACAACGTCATAAATATATTGAGAGTGAGGCCCTCCTTTCAGTGGGATAAGAAGCTAAGTTGGTTCTTCACTTCTACTGTAGTGTATTCTAGTGTTTGTATCTTGTATCTTCGTCTTGTGACATAAATCGTCTTTAATTCATATCTACTAAAGAAATCATCGGCGTGACTGCTAGCAAACTATGCATTAAACTTTACAGTTGTAAGGAAAAATCTCAATCCATGAATCGAAGAGAGACAAAAATGAATTCAAGATTCCTGTAACAGGTTTGATAGTAGTTCCTCTCGGTTATATACCAGATACACATCAAAAAAACACTGAACATTCAATAATCCATGCACAAAGAATTCATTTTTCACCAAAATAATCCATCACACCAAAATCCCAGTCTATGCGTGATTTATTTTGAGTATGCACCAATTAGAAACACTCTTGATGAACAGGATTGATTTTAGCCAATAACCATGATCATCTAATAATTTAAACTTCGAAGGAGGATGATGATATTTTAAAGACAGCAAACGCAACAATAGGTTTCCTTATAGTAATAATCAAAGAGCACAAGTAGTGAAGTAAAACCTGGATTCCTTCAAGGACTAGTATTCTGTGAGTACTGGCGCGATCAAACCATCGTATGCCATCTATCTCGAAATGGTTATCACTCAAATTCATAAAGCATTTAGGAATCTTCATGAGAGCTACAACCTCAATTGACTCAGTTGATTGAACCCCAGAAAGCTTATTCATCACCAAAGAGCTCACATACACTCTATCTCCAGGAATATCACACATTCCTTCATGAATCTCAGCTTTATCAAGCAGAAACAAACATTCTATTGGCATTTCTTGCTCTTGTTCCAAGTTATAGAACTCATATATTTCCCTGTATGAAGATACCAAAATTTCCACATACATCAGGCAAGTAAAAATGGTTCTTGAAACAATTAAACAGGTAAAATTGAATTACTTGCAACTAGAAGACCACAAGTAATCCCAGATATGCCAAAGTCCATAAATTTCACAATTGATATATAAAAGAAGAAATTAGGAGTACCCATTTCACAATTTGCAAAATTGAGGGCAAATGCATCAAACCCAGATAATTTTAAAAAGAAAAAAATAGAGTGAAAGTAGGAGAGAGAAAGAAGACCTGATAAGAGTAGAGCCAACAACGAGAACTAAACCATGAGAGTGACGATAAGAAGAAGTGTGACGGAGCTTCACACAGTGCTTCACAAATGGGTTTGAAGTGCTTGTAATTGATTTTGGAGTTAGTAGTATGCAATTGGTGCCATTTTTAAGATGATGACAGATTTTTAATCTTTGTGTTCTTGTTTGGTAATTCCATAGTTTATTGTTAGGGGCTACTCTTGCTTCTAATGGAGCGTAGGAAGTGGAATACCACTGTGAGCTTGCGCATTGCATCGTTCCTTTTCCCCCCTTCTTTTCTGTGTCTTAATCATCTGTCCATCCTGATTGATATTTGATACAGTAGTTCAAAATACTAAATTGTCTGGCATATTCTAGTTTATATTCGTTCACAAAATAATAAATTAACTAACCTTAGCTTGCTTGATGTTCTTCAATGGTGGTGGGACGATGACAGGCTATGAGAGGACAGAGAGTATGGGAATTTACATCAACTGAATTATCTCAAACTGTATATGAATTGTACTCCTTTATCTAAACTTTTCCGAAGAATGAACTTGTCTGAATAAAACTTATCTCGAGTGAAATTATCTAAATATCCAAAAACTCAATTCTAATATACTTAAACTTATCTCAAACTTTGTAGTCGGAAGTGGTTGTCTCATGTAATGGCTCTTTTTGGCAATAGCTAAAATTAAAAAGTTACCTGAAACTCATAAGTTAATAGTTAAAATTGATAAGCGGCTAAAACTAATTAGGTAGTTGATTAGTTGAACGATTTGATTAAATAAGTTGTGTTTACATATATACTAGTTTAATGTGCAACCGATCCATTCTGATTCGTATTTTAGATAATATATAGTTTCACACATATAATCTACTCCCATATAGTAATATACTTTTTTTTTGTTTCATTCTCTCCATCTGTAACTTACGAATTGGATCCATTCTCCTCGCCTTAAATCTCAAAATTTTATCCAAATAACATACTAACCTGCACCGGCATAAATCAACATGTACTTTCTAATTGCGAAATTGGAGATACAAGACAAAAAACATATTTTTTAGAAACTATGCATGGTGCAGCAAAGAGAGATTATGCGTGAAAAAAGATACTAAAAAAGTTTCAGTCAACCGAAGTAAAAACATTAAATATTGTAGCATTCCTATTTCAGTCCATATTAGCACCTTAAATATGATTTCAGCTACTTTTCAAACACAAGTATTTATTTTAGGACCTTAAGTAATTTAACAACTTATCATTTAAGGTACCTGAAATGTGTTGTCAAACAAAACCAATGGCAGAATGGCTCATCTTCAACATTTAGAGTACTCTACTAGAGTGTGGGTGATTGTGTGCCCGATTGTGATTGATAATATTGTAGCTTTTTTTTTTTGGTGAACTAAGGAACAAATTAATTAAGTAGATCCAAAAGTAAAGTCATTACAATCTGAGATATACTCCATCATGCAACAAGGAAGGGGGTTGGAGAAAAACCTAGTTACATTCATACAATTATCTACTCTATGGGCTTCCTTCGCCAGACCATCTGCGACTTTGTTTTGTTCTCTAGGAAGATGAAGAAGCCTCGCCTCCGCGAACTGGTTGAAAGTCTCCCTGCACTCATCAATAATATTAGTGAACATATCTACTCCCGAGGATGGTTCCCTGAGTAATTTGATAGCCTGGATATTGTCCGAAAAAATATAACAATTCATGACATCATTAGCTAGAGCAGTTCTCATGCCCTCCTTAATTCCAAACAACTCCGCAGATAAAATGTTCATAGCATAAGTTTGTGAACAAAAGCCCAAGACTCAGGTTCCACTAGACTCCCTAATTAGTCCACTAATACCCACAGGAGAGAGGGGGTCATGGAAGGTAGCATCAGTGTGGATCACGAAGAAAGGTGGGGGAATAATACAAATTCGAGGTAACTCTAGTTGGGGGCTCGAGCTCCCCACACGAGGACCACACGCCTTAACAAAAGCCCAAGCTTGATTCCTAGCCTGTCTAAGAACACAGTTAGGGTCTGGCATCGCTTTCTTTTCAAAAATTAAAAGATTTCTAGCTTTCCATAGTTCAAAACAAATCCATGGGAAAAGGGAGTTCCAAGCCAACCCCTGCACATCTTGGGAACACTCCAAATTTTTCACCAACCACTCTTGGAGATCTCCAACACTTAAGCTATTGTTAGGAATACAATCAAGCCAAGTTTGACTTGGGAGATCACAATCTCTTAGTAGGTGAATGCAATTTTCGGAAGCATTAGAACAACAGACACAACTAGGAGAGGTGATGATTCTCCTAGAAGCGAGAAGGAGGTTATGGGGGAGACGGTCGCGCCAAACGAGCCACAAGAAGAAGCGAATCTTTGGTGGTACCTTAGCTTTCCAAATCCTAGTAACATTTGAAGGGTAAGATTGGGGTATATTGGGAAGATCGTTCAGACTAGCCTGATAAGCCAAGGCCAAGGAAAAACCGCCCCCTAAAGCAAAATTGGATATGGGGGTATCAGGGGTTTGGGATAAGGAGCTCGGGAGATAGGAAATAATACGATTTAGCAAGTTCTCAAGGAGCGCAAAGGACAAAAGTTGAAGGTTCCAATTGTTATCAAGGAATAAATCCCCAAGTTTTAAGGCATTATCAAAATTAGAAAGCGGACCTATAATACAACTTCGAAGCGGCCCACTTTCCACCCAATTGTCATACCAGAAGCTAATGCTCGCCCCATCCCCTATGACCCAAGAGCTATTTGTAGCAAGAAGGTTCCAACCTTTTCCAATCCCTTTCCACACATGAGATCCATATTTAAATTTCGTAATATGACTTTTATGAACATATTTAGCTAAAATGCACTCCTTAGCTAAGCTAGGTTCACCATGGCACATCTTCCAACCCAACTTAGTCATTGCAGCACGATTGAGGGCAGTTTGACTCCTAATCCCTAAACCTCATTTGTCCTTAGGAAGGAAAGTAGTTAGTTTATTAACAAGGTGAAGCCGTTTATGATCATCCGTATCTCCCCATAAAAAATCATTACAAAATTTATCAATGCTCTCTAGGGTTTTCTTAGGGAGAAAAGTTGCTTGCATATAGTAAGATGCAATCGTTGCTAAGGTGGAAAGGACTAAACACAATCTCCCAGCCTTGTTCAAAAAATTTGTTTTCCATCTAGCTAACTTAACTCTCACTTTCTCAACGACAAACTGGACTTGAGCTTTTGTTGGTCTTTTGTGCGACATTGGGAGCCCTAAGTAAAGACCTAAGTCAACTGATTCCCGAATATTCAAGGTATCTTGGAAAAGCTCCCTATCCTCATCCTTAGTGTTATGAGAGAAGGTAAGCCTACTCTTGTCCTCATTGATTTTTTGGCCCGAGAGATCACAAAAGGAGTTAAGCACCTGTCTCACCGTAAATGCAGTATTTTCATCTACTCTCCCAAATAGCAGAAGATCATATGCAAACATTAGATGAGAAATCGGGACTTTCTTTCTCGCGACCCAGAAGGGAGTCCATAAGTTTGTCCTGCATGCCTCAATGATCATATGGGACAGGTGCTCAAGGCATAAGTTAAAAAGGTAAGGCGGCATTGGGTCTCCTTGACGGAGACCACGTGAGTGCTTAAACTTCTCCCCCTTCCTTCCATTAATAAGAATAGATGAGGAAGCCTTAGATACGCAGTCCATGATCAGTCTGATGGTGTGATCGTCCAGGCCATGACTATATAAGCAATCTCTAATGAAACTCCACTCCAGACGATCATAGGCTTTTTCAAGATCAATCTTTAACGCAAACCATCCTAAATTTCCTTTCTTCTTTGCCATAGAGTGCAGCACTTCAGAAGCAACAACCAAGTTAATATCCGGCCCTCTTCCCTTTGTGAAGCTATTCTGGTTAGGAGAAATTAGGTCTTTCATAAACGGTTTTAGGTGATTAACCAGCACTTTGGTTAAGACTTTGTAGATGGTGTTACACAAGCTAATAGGCCGGAGATGCTTCACCGTTTCAGGGGGGTGTTGTTTCGGTATAAGGCAAATGGTAGCCTCACACATATCTTCAGGCACTTGCCTTTTATTGAACCACTCATTCAAAGTATCCCAAATATCTCTACCTAGAATATCCCAAGTCTTTTGGAAGAAAATAGGATGCAGGCCATCCGGCCCCGGGGCTTTATTGGGGTGCATACTAAACAAGGCTGCTTTAACTTCAGCTAAGCACAGGGGTTGATCAATAACAATATACGGATTAGACTCTTTATTCGTCCAACTCCCTACAACCTTTTCCGTACAGTACAAGCTTAGAAAGAAACTGGAAATGTGCCTCTTAATAGCCTTAGGGTCCGTAAGATCATTGCCAACATGATCCCGAAGCGAAAGAATCCTATTAGATCGTCTATCTACCAACACACTTCTATGGAAGAAACGGGTATTTCTATCTCCCTCTTGAAGTCTCTGTAATCTACTTTTAGCAAACCACAAAGCCTCTTCTTGATTGAGAATATTTAATAGTTCGTCTTGGAGGTCAGATTCTAATTGTAACAAGAATTGGGAGGAAGGATTGTTAGCTAAGGCCATTTGAGTCCCTTTAAGTCTTGCATTTGCTCTTTTTTTCCTCGCATAAATGTTCCCAAACGTTGTTGTATTCCACATCACCATCTCCTCCCCCAATCGAGCTAGGTTGTCACTAAGCGGGTTGGACTTTCTTAGGCTACCCCATTTCGCAGCCACAAAAGGGTAAAAGGAGGGGTCAAGGAGCCACATAGGCTCAAAGCGGAAAGGTTTGGGCCCCCTGCTCTGATGATTATACTCTAAACGGAGGAGGATAGGGCAGTGGTCCGACTTGATCCTAGGAAGATGCCAAATGGACGTGTCTGGGTATGCGGTGATCTACTCCATGTTGCCCCACCCACGATCCAATCTCTCACAAATGGGTCTTGTTCTCCGATTGTTAGTCCAAGTAAATCTAGGGCCATTAAAGTCTAAGTCAACCAACTTACAACTATCCATAACATCTGCGAAGAGTTCAGACCTATATCTATTAAAAGGCCTCCCCCCAAATTTTTCGGATTGACGTAACACTTCATTAAAGTCCCCTAAAACTATACAGGGAATATTTATATTTTTAGCTACATCAAGTAATTCATCCCATAATAATTTTCTAACATCAAATTTCGGACTAGCATAAATAGCAGATAATAAAAAATTAACAGGTGAGCTACGTACCTCCACCAGTACATGCACTCCTTGAGCAGTAGCTCCAGTAATGTGGATAGTCACCCTTTCGGGTTCCCACAGTAGGAGAATGCCGCCCGCAAATCCAACCGGCTCCACCAAGTACCACGCTTTCAAAGGCAACGTACTCACAATAGACTCGGTATGCTCCCGACTCACCCATGTCTCCACCAGAATAGCTATATCCGGGTTATGGTAATCCATTAGGTGCCGGAAATTAGTTTTGAAAGAGGACCTACCAATACCCCTCGCATTCCAGAAGATAACTGACATATTTTTAGGTAACGGAGGACGACCGAGAATGCTTTAGTGGTCCCTTAGGTTGTCCCGTTGCTTCCACCTCGAGGCCCGTGAACGGGCACATCCAAAACCCCCTTTGTGGCCAAAGGACCATCTCTGCCTCGCGCGGGGCGCTTCTCTCTTTTCCCTCTGCCCAACTCACTGTTATCTGGAGCTGTTTGAGAGGAGTTTGAATTTGTGCTGCCACCAAAGCATTGGTGTTGCTCAGAAATGTCAATCTTTGAGCCGTGTGAGATACTCGAACTACTAGGCGTTTATGGGGGAGTAGAGGGGTTGGGTCTATCCACGGACCCAAATTCTGAAATAATTCCCTCTCCTCCTGCTCTTTTATTACCTCCTTTAATAGCAGCCATTTCATGAATATCAACATTATTGGAGGTAGGTGGGCCATGGTTTGAAACTGTGGAACATGGGGAGGAAGGAACTCGCTCGCGTCGGGGTGATACATCAGCATCTTCGCCGCTAGCTCGGGATTGGATCACGGGTCGTAAATAGAGCTTTCATCTGAGCGAAGGTCACATCTTCCACAAACTCTTCCTCCTCCAACTGATAAACATAATCCGTGAATCCCAGGTTCGTTTTCGGCATCAATGGTCGAACATGACGGTTGAATAAAATGGGACCCTCGTAGCTCTGGTGTATGAAATGCGGGGGAGATATGGGTGGTGATGGTGGTTCGGATGGGGGGGAGAGTGGTGGTGGAGATAGATTGATCACCTCTTGGGGGGGTATCGTTCCATGGATTTTGGGTTTCAAAATATTAATTTTTTGGGTAGCTTTTGTTTTAGGGCTCTGGTTTGAATTTTGAGAGTTAGGGTCAATTTTGCTGGGTTTAGAGGAGTTTTTTGGGGAGAGAGAGGGGTGTGAAGATAGGGTGGTTATGGCAGGGGGAAGGGTGGTTATGGCAGGGGGAAGGGTGCCACGTTTCGTGGTTGGGTTGGAAGCCATGGGGTTAGACGGGGTTTCCCTAGGTGATGGGACTTCTTGGCTTGCTTCTTGGAGGGGATTAAATTTTTTTGCCACTGACGGAGGATTATCTCTGTCTCCACTTTCTTTTTCATTGACATTGGGTATGCCTTTTTGAGCTTTTGCCTCCCCAATCTTCTGCTGGTACATGTGGGTCCCAGAGATAGCACTTCCTTCCACTTTTTTCTTTTTCTTTTCCACATACTGCCACTTTTCCCCTTTTTGGGAAACACTTTTGGCTTCCATCTGTAAATCTCCCGCTGCCTCCATTTTCACCATCTTTTTATGGCAAACAGCTTGGTGGTGGCCGAAATTAAAACATGAGTTACAGAAGCCTTGTCCTCCGGCATAAATAATTTCCTGACGAGTCTTTCCTAGCCATACCCCCTCCGGTAATGGCTTCGAATTGTTAACCCATAAACAAATCGATGCATACCTTCGCTTATCTCCTTCAATGGAGTTTGTATCAATTTTGAGGACTTTTCCCAATGAACTTCCTATCTTGAACAACATATCTCTCTATAAGAATTCAATTGGAATTTTCGGAAGGTGAGCCCAAATCTGTTTTTGTGTTATAATCACGTTCGAAGGTTTGAACCCCGGCTCCCATACATGGTTGTAGCCATATGTTGCTTCCGACCACAAACCATGGGCCATCTGCCAAAATTCGATTTTTAGCTTCTAAGGATGGACAAATGGCTGTGTAGAAGCCGAAGAGCCATTAGATCTAAGTTCCCCTGCCATTTCCATGCTTTTTCTAGTTCTTTTTTAAAGAACTCCTTTGACAGTGACTTACCCATGGATTTACATATTATGGCAGACCTCCATGGTTTACTAAGGTTTAGATATTCTTCTTCCGAGATTGGAAAAAAGATATATTTCTCTTTCATGTGCTCCGGTGGGGTCAGGGCATATAGCTCACACGATGGTGCAGCGTCATAGCTCTCTGAAGTACATAACCCGATCGTGGATCGAGTCTCTGAATCGCACCCTTATATGAAGTGGTTGACGTGTTACCTGGTGGCGAAAATGCTGGTGAAGAAGTAGCCGTTGCTGGGGCAGAAAGCGTGAGTACCGTTGAAGTCGGTTCGGACTGCGGACTGGAGCGTTTGACTGGAGGTTCGGTACTTATTGCCGTGAGGGCGGTGGGGTGGGGTGTTTCTTTGTTGGGTTGGGAGAGAGGGGGAGGAGGGGTGGGGGGTTTCTCCATTCTCTCTCTATAAACATGGGGTTTATAATATTGTAGCTTTAGACTTTTGTCTTTCTAATACTAGTAATATTTTATACGCTTTATTTGGCTTTTCCATCAAGGAAAAAAACGTATCCAAAAGAAAATTTGTGTTTTTTGTAAGATGTACCTTTAGGCCTTGGTCATTCACATTTTCAATTGAGTAACATCTTTAAGAATATTCTAGAGCTCTAAAGCCCAATTGGGCCGTTGAATGGATAAACGCTGGGCCCAAGTTACCTTCCCCTCCGAGACTCCGAGTATATATACCTCTCTCTCTCCAACAACAAAATTAGCTGAAATCGCCGACGTAGCTTTCCTCTCCTTCACAAATCTGTCAAATCACAACCTTTTCATTTCTTCAACAAATCATCATGGCTCGCCGTAGTTCTGGTACTCTCTCTCTCTCTCTCTCCTCTTTTTTTTTGTCTGATTTACTTCATCTTCTGTTTCCCTATGTTTTAGGGTTTACTCCTAATTACTTAATTCGTCGCTTCTTACGTCTTTTATTTCTCCCCAATTAATAGTCAATTTGACGCAATTAGGGTTTTGTTTTGTTGATATTGTTGTAATCTAGATTGATCAGTCTTAACTTTTATACAAAGAGAAATGAAATTTGATATCAGAAAACCCTAATGTTTCAATTATAATCGTAAAATTATTTTCTCCGTTGTGAAAGTAGATTAGATCTCTGTTTGTCACAATTAATTGGAATGTGAACCCAATATAATCGCTTGGATCTTCATTGATTATGCCATGTTTGTGAACGACTACTGAATAAAGTTTGTAAACTTTCTCGGAGTTTTGCTGGTTGTTTGAGATGTTTGTATCATATATGATATATGTCTTCATTTTTTTTAATTTTATATAATTGAGTCTTAAATTGGGTTATTTTCTTTGTATTAGTTTATGTATCAATTGTAATGCATTTCCTTCTTTGTACTTGTGCTAAAATGTTTCCTTATCCTAGTATAGTTTATTACTACCTTCTAATGTTTGTGAGTCCTGATGATTCAGGAAGATCTGCTCGCCCTGCTCCTCGTCCAGCTGCTCGTAACCCTCCTCAGCCAGGTACTCTTTTGTAATGTTTTACTAAGTTTCGCCATTTATTCAAAGAGACAATCTTTTACTGAATTAATTTTTTATATATGTGGACACCTTCATCACTCGTATATATGTGTTGCTCACATGTTTTTAACTGTATTACAGCTCAGCGTGCTCCTCCACCTGCCCCAGTTCAAGCTTCCAGTGGCGGATCTATGCTTGGGGGTCTAGGTGCCACAATAGCTCAAGGTATGCATGTTATTTTGAAGATGGCTGTACGAAAGAATTTATGATTGATCGCCTTCGTATATTTACTTATCTTCTTGTAATTGTTTCTGTAGGTGTGGCTTTTGGAACTGGAAGTGCTGTAGCACACAGGGCTGTGGATGCTGTTATGGGTCCCCGCACAATCCAACATGAAACTGTAGGTACTGAGGCTGCTAGTGCTCAACCAGCACCTGCTACCAGCAGCGCTGGTGATGCTTGTAACCTCCACTCAAGGGCCTTCCAAGATGTATGTGTTTTCTTCCTTATACTACAAGATTTCATATTCATTCTAGTTGTGTATTCTTGTGTTTGCATGCAAGATTACAATCATTTAAAAGAACTGTCACTTACTGAATTTTTGAGAATAAAAGCTTCAGGCGTCCTTGCCTTGTGGTGGTCTAATTGTACTATTGATTTAGTAGCTTGTTTATAATTTAGCCTTTTTTCCTCAATGAACCATGACTACTACTCCCCCCACTGCCTCAATGATTTACTTATTTACTACAATCGAAGAAACCAAGCAAGTTTGAGGAAGAGTGTAGAAGCAGGCCTCAACAAAAAGGAAAAACTATATATCAAATTAGGGAAAGTAGGAAGAACTTTGCCAAATAGATGAAAACAGATAATAGGAAGAGCTTGGAGGGATGGAGGTGAATTACACTGTTGGGAAGCATAAAGTTAATTTTTCATGGAAGTATCTACATTGTTGTAATATTGCCCTATCTATGCAATATGCATAATGTGCCACCTAGCAGCAGACCAATACTTGGAAAGAGAAAAGGAAAACCAATTCATGAGTCCCCCCTCCTTCCGAGTTCGTATCCTTTCCTGAATGTTTTACTCTCTTTTATTAGTCCTCTTGAGAGGCTTGCTGATGCCTTTACGATCTAATTCTAGAGATCACCTACGTTAAGGTTCTTGAATGTTCTCATCATTTGGTCTTTTCTTAATGCAGTGCGTGAACAACTATGGAAGTGACATCAGCAAATGCCAGTTCTACCTCGATATGTTGAATGAATGCCGAAGGAACTCTGGATCTGTTATGGGTGCCTGAAGTTGCTGTTAGGTTGTTTTGATGAAGAATTTTTTTAAGACTTTATTGGAATTCAACATATAATCTGGTGGTCTTTATTCTTATATTGATGGGCTGCTGCCTATTTCAATCCTCTACTTGTTTAAAAAGCGGTTTGCTATGGTTATTGAATGTGTAGTCTGAGCTTGGTGAATGTTTCGGACTTTACCTAACTTGTGGTTGAATAAAAATTTATTTTCATCTTTTGGTTGTTTTTTGCACGACTTGCTAAATTAGGTTATGGTTATTGTGACGACAATGTTGTGGAGCATGAATTTATTTCATTTCAACTTAATGTAGTTCGAGTAACTTGAATATTTGTATGGTTATTGTCTATGGTAAGAATGATTTTGGGTTTCCTTTTGTCTACTGGCAATGTCCCATGCTTCACTTGTGCTCGACCTAACAGAAGATTCCACAATTACATGACATGCATGCTTCACCTACATTGTATGGTTGAGATCAAGATCAAATAAGTTGGGATTTTGGTATTGTACTGTTGAGTGTTGAGAATCTCCTAACAAGGGCACGACTGCTAGAGGCTAGAGCATCCTTCTTCAGGAGTCATGACCGTACTTCATCTAAATTGTGTCAAGTTCATCAATCTAAAGTGTGTTGGACATCCTCCATTCTGAATTAGCGCAACACTCTGCTTAGAAAGTCGAAAATAACAGCAACTTTTCCCGATTTGTTTAGTGCGTTATTTTTATCTTGTTCTTATGCATGAGTTTTATTATTTTTCATTCAGAAGTATACTTTTATGAATGGACAAGTTCAATGTGGTGCTTACTGCTCATGTTGCACTTATTAATGAGCTAAAGAAACATAACAATTAATCTATCTATCGATTTCAATATTTCTATTTTTTAAAAGATTTTTTCTGTTTATATCATTGTAAGATTTCCTTGTCAATATAATAATGGTTGTTAGGCATACTAGAATTATGTAGGCGATAGAAATCTTCATGATTTTCTGATATTGATAGTTGTTTGGTTGACAGGAAGTAGGGAAAACGTAGGTAATGAGAATTTGAGAATTCTTGGAAAATTAAATTCCCCACAAAACGTGAAAATTTATTCACCCCCTTGATCATTCAAATTCTATATCAATTTATAGGAATTACAAATTCTTTGATGTCAACCAAACATGTTAACTCTATTTTCTAGCAATTATATAAGAGAAATAACTTATTAGGAAATATAACTTCCCATGTATAACAAATAACAAGTAGCATTGTAATATATTCTCTGTGTCCTTCAATTGATTTCTTATCTCTCCAACGTACATTTTGTATTTTCAATATCTTTAATTACATTGTAAAAATCATAAAATTTTGGTTTTCCTGATGTACATGATGAGACAAATCAAAGAAGACCTTACATAACTATGTTTTTCTTATATATGATATAATTTTTTTGAGGATTTCCATTATCCATAAAGAGTGCTCAAATTTGAAAGGGAAAATCTATTAAGGGACAGGGAGTACATTTTTTTCACCTAATACATAATTTTTAGAAATTAAGAATAAATGTGCATTTAGAATTCAAGAATCTAATAACTAGCACTATAATATATGCTTTTCACCTAATTGTTCAATAATTAAGATTGAATGTACATTTTAATAAATATGATGCTTGTTTTTGTCCTCCCTACTTTATGGACTCTTAATATCTAATAATAAGATCCAAATTTAATGTTCATTCTAAGTTCTAAAAATATCCATTTATGTTAGAAAAAATGGATACAAAATTAGATGAAATATAAATTTGTATTTTGTAACAATATAATCATTTAATAATGTGATATATGTTTTTTAATTATATAGTAGATAATGTTCAAAAATTAAGATTAAAGGTATATTTTAATGTGAATTGTTTTATTTTGTCCCACTTTATAAGTGTTTGAATTTTGATAATGAAATATAAATTTACTGCACATTTTAAGTTCTTAAAATGTTGATTTACCTAAAAAAATAATGTTTAAAATTAAAATAATGTATATATACATTTATAGTGTATAATTAGTGTTGTAATGTTCTTTTACCTAAGACACAATGTTCAAAAAAATAATATCAAATGTATATTTTAATAAATTCTCTCTTTCATACCAATTTTTTCAAGTACTTAAAAGTCGCGCTCATTTCAAGTCAAAGGCTTCTGTTTCTTTTTTTAATAAAAAAACCACTATGTTTTACGTTGTGCGTATTTTTCGAATCCTACAACCTGTGTGTAGTATCTAATTTACGCACTATTTGTACAAATGTATTATTTGAAAATTTGTTATCTCTTATCTCACAAGTTTATTTTTTTTAGTAATTTTCACACATCATTTATCCAAAACCAAAATATTATTTTGTGTCCCGCACAAATTGATCAAAGTCTTTTTTTTTTTTTGACAGGGATCAAAGTTATTTTCTTGCAGGAAAAACAATTGAATTTTTTTTTACTTTCTTTTAACTGAATAAACAAACTTAGTCCAGAGCCCAACCCTTTCTCCTTTCACCCGCGACCGCGAATCAATCAATCACCAATTCACCACCGAAACACCAAAAACTAAAATTGTTTGGCGAGCACGAAATCTGTTTCTCTCTCTTCTGACCTTGGGAACTTTTTCTAGGGTTTGGATTTTTGAATTTGAAGTCAAATTGAATCAAATTGATATCCGGAAGAATGGGGGAAGAAGACGATGAAAAGCAACAAGAAGAAGAAATGGCGGCGTCGCTAGGTCAGACACTAATACCAGTTGTAAACAAGTTGCAAGACATATGCTCAAAGTCAGGTGTTTCTGTTCCGATCGATTTGCCGCAGGTTGCTGTTGTCGGAAGCCAAAGTAGTGGGAAATCGAGCGTTATTGAAGCTCTTGTCGGTCGTGATTTTCTTCCTAGAGGTACTGGTGTTGTTACTCGAAGACCGCTTGTGTTGCAGCTCATTCGAACTAATAATAGTAATGCTAATTCTGGACTCGAGTATGGTGAGTTCTTGCATTTGCCTGGCAAGAAGTTCTATGATTTCTCTGAAATTCGTAACGAAATTCAGGTATTTTTTTTTTTTTTTTTTTTATGTTTGAGTTATTGTGCTGATTTTAGATTCTTTGGTGAATAATTACACTTGTATGAGGGGAACGAAGTTGAGATTTTTGATTGATTTAGGTTGCGAATGCTATTTGTATTTGTTGCGGAATTATTGATGAATTGTTGTGCTCAATCAAGTTAATATGGTTCAGAAAGGTTGTTTTACTTGTATCGAAGTTGATTTTATATCGTGTTGTGGTCTCTAAATGAAATAGTCAGGGGAATAAGCTGACTGAAGTTGTCTCAATGTTTGATTGGAAGAGAATCTGGAAACATAATGCTATCCGTGGTGGAAATTATTGTCACATTGTCCCAATCTCGCATAACTAAGGGTTTGACATGAGTGTACCCGAGATTGGTGATTCTTACTCTCTTTATTTCATTAAATTTGAGTAAGGGTATTTTAGTATGTCCAGTGATACGATGACAAGGAACACCCTGAATGTAGTATATGATATGCCTTGCCAGTTGATGTACCGATGCTATCTTTTCCTCTCCGTTCATTCTTATTCTGAGGAAGTAGTTTATGTCTGTATTTGGGCTGGGATATAGAGAATTAAGAGGGGAGGGAGGTGGAGTTTGGGATGGAGGGTTCACTAGCTTGTTCGTGAGGGCAGAAACCCACCAAAAGGGTCGTCCTCACTCATCATATTGTAAAACCTCTTTATGATGTTGGAAGGATTTTTCTGGATATGCTATTGCCTGTGGCCAAGAAGGCGATTTCATTCAGGAGATCATCTCTTTGCTGTCATTGATCATTCTTCTTCTACATGTGAGCTTTGTGTGTGCAATCACTTGCTAGTGAAAGAGTGTAGTATTTGTTCCCATTGTAGCTAAGCTAAATGCTCGAAGATAGGGGTCATCATATACAATTTTCAGTTTTCAATTACAGTGGATTAACTCACTAATAAATCACCTATTTCTTAATTGCTGCAAACTAGTAAGGCAGTCAATTATCTTCTGCTTAAAGGTCTACTGGAAATTACTTATTTTCAATGTCTTGGCATAATCCTGAAGTGACATTTTTCGATTCTTTGTGTGAGGGGGGTAGACCTAATACCTTAACACTCTCTGGGCAGGAACCTCTAAGAGGAACTGAAATCTTGTTATTTCATGGAACTTAGAAGTAAAGATGGCACACTCCCACAACTCATATAAAACACTGAAAAAGTGAAGGGAATCACCATATAACCCCTTGTGCTGCCTGCATGTGATTTTTTGATTTTGTGATCCTGCAAACTCTAGCCATGCTCCACCTGTGTATTCAACTCTGTTCTGAAACTACTTCCTGCTCTGCCGACTAGAGTTTAAGTCCCAAATCAAGATACTCTCAAGGTTCCTTCAACAAGTTCCTGACTATGGACTTGGAAGTCCCAAAACCGCTTTCCGATAGTAGCTAAGTAAGTTAGAAGTGTGTGTAACTGGAGTTTTGGGACAATGGGTACAAATATAAGTGCAATGGAATTATTAGGTACAACTTGATCTAAAACATGCTATTTTAAATCTACTTGACTCAGTAAGGTGTACGGGTGTACCTCAGAATCAAGCCTCACTCAGGAGGATTGCAATCCTCTTGCAAGAGAAGCTTGACTTATAGGCTGGAACATGGAGATTGTCCATTGCTTTGAAAATCATCAAAACAAGTGAAGCAGAAGCTAACTACAAATGGAGCTTATTACAATATGCACATAAGCCTGACAAAGTTGGAATACACTGAGAGAAAACCTTTGTGGACAGAAAGTATGCAAGTATTGTAGTGGTTCCACCACCTTGTTGTATTATTTGTCTTTTTGAGGGATGAAAAATAATCAGGACAAAGGCTCTTTTTTCTGGCTTAACCTTTCCCGTATGAGTTAAAATTTCTAAGTACAAGATAGACATTAAAAATTGTTTATTCATGCACAACTGTTTGTTCATACACGAAAAATTTCGAAGGAGCAAGCTAGCAATGATACTAGAATAGCTACTATACAACTGATGGAATAACCGCTGAAACAGAATTGGAATAGTTCAATGAGTTAACTTTGCTTGACATAGTCATCTATTAAATAGGCCGAAAAAAACTCTTGCCATATCACAGTTATATTTTAAATCGCTGATAGTCAATATGGCCAATAATATTGTCGGAAATGGCCCGTTCGTGTCGTAACTTTGCGTGTGAGATTTTCTTTCTATTTTGGTCTTTTTTTCTATAAGAGTCCGATAAATTTCATTCCTTAGAAGCTGAAATTCTGAGGAAGTTGTACTTCCCCCAATTTGCCCTTTTTTTGTTAACCAAACTGCGCACCCATTTTCCAAGTCCTAAAAACTTCTACTTCCTATTTTCCTCATGTCAACCAAACAACCACTATGAGTCACCATCCCTCTTCTGATGTCCAGTTCCTAATATCTGCATTTTTTACATTAATAAAGCCAGCATTCATTATGTATAAAACCAATCGACTACATCTTCTAATTTGTCAACTCTGGTAAGAAACACAAATACTAGCCAAGTGCTGACAAAGTGATTACTCCAGAGAAATTTTTAATATGAGGCTGGAGTATACTTATTGCCATGTGATTTTCCCGTCATCATTTTGCAATTGTCATCATCGCTATGGAGCAAATTTGGAGTTTTCTAATTTTCTCTAGTTAATTATACTCAATTTGTTGAGTTCCCACTGTTCTTAGGGAAGATATGACCACGAAAAGTCTTCGGCATGCTGATCTGTTCCCTGATAACTTTCTGCTGGATTACCAGTACTTCTTGTCCAATATTTGATAAACTTGATAATAAAGAATGCAACTTATACTTTCCATGTCAATTTCTTCCTATGGATGGATAGTTGGATATTCCTCGTTGATTTTGGACTAATTGCTGTGATTTCCTCTTTTTCGTTCGTCACTTCAAGGCTGAAACTGAAAGGGAAGCAGGAGCCAATAGAGGCATCTCAGAGACGACAATTCGCTTGAAAATCTACTCACCCAATGTTCTTGACATCACTTTGATAGATCTGCCTGGAATAACAAGAGTTCCAGTTGGTGACCAGCCCTCTGACATTGAGGCACGAATTCGAACAATGATAATGAAATACATACGTCACCCTAGCTGTCTGATATTAGCTGTGACCCCAGCAAACTCTGATTTAGCCAATTCGGATGCTCTTCAGATAGCAGGGAATGCTGACCCTGGTGGTAAAGTTGCTTCGTTAATGTATATTCTATTTTTTTTTCATGGGCATTTAATATTGTTGAAGGAGTTATTGGTCTTATAAAACATGCATTGTGAACCATCATTATGTTTCTTTTTTGGGCTTTTATTCTTTTAATCAATTGAACATGAGGGAATTTAGCAATTCAGGAGTAGTGTGTCCTCATCCCTTTTTTCTTATTGTCTTACATGTGTCTTGACCTTTCATTTTTCTCATTTCCAGGGAAGAGGACTATCGGTGTAATTACCAAGGTCTGACCGACGTCGATACAACATTCTTGTAAGTATCGCTTTTTATTATGAGTGGAAGTATCTAATATCTCCTGCACTTGGATTTCAGTTGGATATCATGGATAGGGGTACTGATGCTCGTAATTTATTACTTGGGAAAGTTATTCCTCTTCAGCTTGGTTATGTGGGAGTGGTCAACCGCAGCCAAGAGGTAATGCTTAAGTGATCTAAAAATTTATTGGACCTTGCATTTTACATTGATATGGAGAGCTGTGGGTTCTTCGGTATCTTCTAGAACTTGTAGGCCTCCTTGATATGATGAGCTGTGGGTTTTTTGGTGTCTCTAAGAAGTTGTAGCTCTCATTCTTGGTTTCTTGAGCAGGACATTATGCGCAATCGCAGTATAAAGGACGCCCTAGCAGCTGAAGAGAGATTTTTCCGCTCCCATCCTGTATGACTAGTGTTTTGGAATTTATATCATTCAATTGGTCTGAAATTTATTGAATTTACATTTCATCTACTCCTCCCCATATTTTTATGGCTGTCTGGATCTCATGCTGATGTTTATCGTTTGTTGCAGGTATATATTAATCTAACAGATCGTTGTGGTATTCCACAATTGGCAAAGAAGTTGAACCAGGTGCTAACCTTGATCTTGTCCTTACCTTTTACTTTGTATGAACTTGGCTGACTGTGCTCTTATGTATAGATTTTGGTCCAACATATCAGAGAATGTCTTCCAACATTAAAGTCACAGATAAGTGCACAGTTGGTCTCTGTGACAAAGGAATATGCAAGCTATGGAGATATTCCCGATTCAAGAGTAAGTTCTGATCTTTGAAGTTCCCTTTGTCTTTTGGTAGTACTAGCGAAAAAACCCGTTAAAAGGACACCAAGGTGGTACCAACCCTATAAGAGAGTCATAACAATATTATGAAGCCCTTAAACATGAGAAAACATCGGACCACAGTGTGCCTGTGATGAACACAAAGGATACACATAAGCTAAAGTATCAATCTTATCTTATCTACAAAATCCTAAAAGCCCAAGGATGCTTGTAATAAAGCACATGCCTCCAACTATGAAAGCCTAATGAGAGGCAATTTGTTTTTCTGAATGACAAAGTGAAGCCTGCTAAAATGCATCAATTTTCTTCCTTCTGTAAAGATCACCAAATTGCAAGCACATCGGACTTTCTCTTTTCAACAAATCGTTTAGCCTTCAACCTTTTCTCTGACACATTTTAAGCATAATCTGCTCGAACAACAAAAGCCGATCACTAATTTTATTTGCTTGTTTTTACAAACACTACCTATTAGTGAAACTCAGATTCCTCCTTTTGAGAAAAGCTTCTGTAGAATCTCCTCCTTCGCCAATGGCCAACTAAGAAACATGCATGGCTCTTTGAGCATGTCCCAGAAATTCCGAATTGCAAAAACAATTACCTCCATTATTAAACCAACAGATAGTTACATCACCTTCAAATTAAACATCAAATCTTGAGACCTAAGAAATTGATGAAATATTGCTCTTCTCAAATATTTGCAAATCCGGAAAAAGAAAATTTTCATTTTCAAGAAAATTAATTTTGTTATATAATAGCTTGTTCTTTCCAATTAATTTGCCTCTTCTTTGTTTCTTTTATTTATTTATTTATTTTTGAAAATCTTAGATCGTTGGGGATTGGATAATCCACCTTGTTTCTTGTATAATTGTTCTCATCGCCATAGCCATCATTCAGCACAACTGCTGTGATAGTTACAATATAGATTTCAACAAATTTTTAAATGCTTTTCTTGGATGTGCTGTAACTCCTGTATTTTCTGCTCACGATTGTATTCTATGTGCCGCAGGCTGGCCAGGGAACGCTCTTACTAAACATTTTATCCAAATACTCTGAAGGTGACTAGCAAATTTTTGAATTTTAGGAATCATAACTAGCTTTGATTTGGATTCTTGGTTATATTGTTCATGGGCATCATGGCTATCTTCGTGTATTCTCAAGATTATTTAGTGAGTTCTTCTGTGTCATTGGAATATGTTTGGCACCCTTCAGAGATTTATACTTGCGTTTGTTTATGATAGCATTTTCTTCATTGCTCAATGGGAAAAGTGAAGAAATATCAACCTCTGAGCTGTCAGGTGGTGCACGAATTCATTACATTTTCCAGTCCATTTTTGTGAAGAGTTTGGAGGTATGAACTCTTTCCATTTGTGTGTTCTTTGTAAATTTTTTGGACATGGAAAATGCATGATCCAAGTTTTACTGAAATTGGTTATGTTTTTCTGCATTGATATTTCCACATCAGATCACTCTTTTCCCTGGTAATCTCTAATGTTACTGAATGACATTATAGGAGGTGGATCCATGTGAAGGATTGTCAGATGAAGATATCCGAACTGCGATTCAGAATGCAAAGGGTCCAAGATCTGCTGTATTTGCTCCAGAGGTTAGTATCCTGCTTTCATGTCCAATAAATGGTATACTACCTGTGATTATAATCTCCATCCTCCTATGCTTTGGGTTTGTTTTCAAAGATGTATTTTATGTTTTCTGAACGTACAATTGGATCCTTAAATCTATTCAATTTTGAAAGGAGTTAAACATTTCATCTCTCCTCTCCCATTCCAACTCCATACATTAAGGTTTGTAATGACAAGCAGAAGCCAAGAATGTGGAAGTAATCTGAGATGTATATGCTTGGTTTTATTTAGTTATTTATATATGAATTTTAGAAATATTGCATCCAAAACCCTGATTCAGACATGCTTCTTATGGATTCCTATACATCTATCGTGCTTTTGATTGCTTAGTATTATACATTTACAGGTTCCTTTTGAAGTTCTCGTCCGAAGACAAATAAGTCGCTTATCAGACCCTAGCCTCCAGTGTTCACAGTTCATATATAATGAATTAGTAAAGGTACACAGCTCCTTTCTGCTGTCTTCGAGCCAAAATTGTACTTCCTCTGCTCTTTTTTAGTTGCAACACTTTCCTTCTTCAGAAGATTTTAAATAGTTGCAACATAACTTTTTTTTTAAATCACATGGTTCCTTACATCAGAATATGTCTGCTTTCCCTCCATGTTGCAACTGAAAAACAACGGAAGAAGTATCTATTTGTTTTCTGCTTGTCTTAACTCTAGGAAGCTTTGTTCTGGTGGAAATTTTTTAGATAAGCCACTCTTCTATGGTTGATGAGCTGCAACGTTACCCTGTCCTCAGAAAGCGGGTCGATGAAGTTGTAGGCAGATTCTTGCGGGATAACCTCAATCCTGCACAGAGCATTATAAAACACCTCATCGAAATGGAGGTATGTTAATAGAAGGGGATATTCGTTAATTTTGGTTGCATCATACTTCTGAAACAATTGGGACATTCAAAAGTTGAAGTTTAGAAGGAAGTTTCTATCGTTTTCCGTCATATATCCAATGATACTCTTTTCTTAAATTAAATCACCAATGCTTGCCCTCATCTTTAGAAAGACATAGCTTAAGCAATCAAAATTTTCAAATTAGTCTGTGAAGTCAGGTAAGATTGGATCCAAGTCATTTGCAGATTGGATAACTTTAGCTTTAGGTTGGCAAATGCTTGATTTAATCCAAATATTGAGTTTAGATTGGAGTGAGTCGACCAATGGGTGAAAACTGAAGAACTCCAATTTTGCTCCTATTACAAGTGTACCATACTAACATTTCCTCTTTCAAGTTTGTTAGATAAACGATTTTTTTGCTAGTAATTTAGGAAATGACTCACTTTAATATGTAGTCCTGTTTACAAACTTTATGCTACTAGGAAGGTGGAACAGCTTCTGATTGGGTCAATTATGTGACGCTTTTAAAAGCACTCAATCTCAGAACAGTTTCTTGCAACTTCTATTGAGTTTGGAGGAAGCTATCTATTTTTTTATTTAGTTTCAATTGTCAGAGATTCTTGTATAGAGAATATAAAAGGTAGCTGAGCACTTTCATAATATAAAATTAATAGAGATAATTGGTACCACCAACATTCTCTGGAATTTCTCATTTGTGATTAATTTGGCCTCATTAAAGTAGAAATTGCTTGTTTTTGCCTTTGTCCAAATATAATGTTAATCTTTTGAAGATGAAAACAACACGTGATAATCAATTTGATTGGTTAATTAATTTCTGTTAAAAATAAGTGCACAGAAGCTTATTTGTGCACAGAAGCTTATATTGTTTGTAAGTGGGATTCAAAGAATGTCATCTGCTTCCTGCATTAAATTGTGGACGGATTTGAATAATTTTGATTGACACTTATATTTCAGCTGAGGAGTTCTTTCTCTTGAGGTGTATGAAAGATGTTTTCTTTACAGAGCATAATGGGCCAGTGAAGCTTACTCTCTTCTCACTAGGACCTAGGGTTGTATGATGCCACACTTCTAAAATTTGAAGTATAACTGATTGGTGTACAGGCGCTGTCTGTGCTTTCCTTGTCTCCATTTTTCTCCTTGCTCTTTTGTGAAATAAGTACTGTAGTTTAATCTACCCTTGAGATATTGGATCCCTTGTTGAACCTGTTCCTTCAGACCTTTGGAAAACTTTTTGCCTTTTGAGGCTGGAAATGACTCACATTCAAATATGTTTGTGTTTTGCAGATGGATTACATAAATACTTCTCACCCAAATTTTATTGGTGGAAGCAGAGCTCTAGAAATGGCACAACAACAAATTAGGTCGTTGGTAATTGTACCAGTATCTAGACAAAGGGTATGTATTTCCGACCTACTTCCTCTATCCCATATTAATCGATACACTTCCCACATTCGTCCATCCCACATTAATTGATACTCCCTCTATATTTTTTTTATCTTTTTCACTTGGAATCTTGACACTATTCACAATTAGAGGGAATCTTCTATATTCTTCTCAATGTATAAAAAAAAATATAGTCATGTGGGGTCTTGTTTGATTCGCCTCAATGAGTACTTTATTAATATTCAATCGTTATAATTTTTACTAATATGTAGCAAAAGATGTCTAAGGTCAAAAATATGCATTGCTAAACGTGCACAGTAAAAGTAGGAAAGATAAAAAAATATAGAGGGTGTACACTTCTAGAAATGGCGAAGTCTCAACAATTTTACTTCCTCCGTTCTTTTCCTATTGCAATATATCTTTTCATGGTCAAACTTGACAAACTTTGACGGTATGTTTATTCAAATGTAATTGAAATTAATCATCAAGTGAGATCGTATTAGATTCGTTTCAATGTATTTCAAAAAAAAAAAGTTAATTTATACTTATACGTAACTCTGATATTAATGGTCAAAATTTGCATTGGAATCCTTGAAAAATATGTTGCAATTGAAAAAGAACGGACGAAATATTATTCTCTCTTTATGACAGGCCCAAACAATAATGAAGAAACACAATCCTACACTCATCCTCTAAAAGGTTGAGGCCTCGCAACCCACTAACTACAATAAAAAGAAAATTACCCCACTACCCACTAGCAACAATATAATAAGAACTAAGAAGTCAAATAAAACTCCTGAAACTTTGCGCCGGTCAAAGGGTGTCTATTAATGGGACAAAGGGAGTACATTTATATATGGTAGCCATTTGCTCCTGGAAATATTGCTGTTTGGTGTTTAGCATTGTGATTCTTAGCATTCTTGATCAGGATGGTGGTGAATCTGACACAACACAAACTTCTGAAAGGAGTTCAAGATCTAGAGCAATCGTCAGGTCACCAGCAAATGGATTTATCAAGTCCCCAGCTAATGGAATGATCTCAGATCAGGTGTAGTAACGTTTTCCTGGTTACATCAAGTTTCTTTTGGATGTATGGGACAAGCTGATCAGTGGTTTTAATAGTTCATGGAGTACACTTTAAACCTTTTTTTTATCTGTTTGATTGAGCAGGGAGCTCGATCAAATGTGGAAGAAGAAAGAAATCGACCTACTGGTAATCTTTCCCATTTTGTAGTACAGTATGGTTGCAATGTTTTCTTTCTTCCAGTGACGTTTTTAGCCAGCCTTTATTTAAGAACATTGCTGGATCATTTCTGTGTTAGTGTTACTTGAGATGAAATAAGGTCTCATTACTCATATCTAAGTTTGAGTTCGTTATTTTTGATATGCTTGTAACATACTATTAGTGAGATTTTTCCAAAATGTGCGAGGGAGGTGATGTATCTGGTTTCTTTTATAAGTAAAACGTGCAATCATTATTACATATTGCTTTGATGAATCCTTGATGATAGTGGAAATGTTATATAGATGCAGTGGTGCTAGCTTGATGTGGTTAGTTAGCAAAGTTGACAGGATTTCTTAAACTGACACTGGTTAAATATGCTATGCTGGAGAGAACATTACACTTTCATACAACCAATTCTGCATACCTCTTTAATGTTGATGGTTAGCATATTTCAGATTCTTGGGCATTTAACAAGTACTGCATACTGAGAGTTTCTCACCAACATCAGCGAGAAGGCTTGGGCTAATGGTAGCAAGACAGCAAGGAAAATGGGTAGTAAGAGGCTGGCTCTTCAGTAGTATAGATGGACTTAAACGCTAATTTTTCTTCGACTTTTTCTTGGTTGTGGGGGGGGGTGATGGCCTGATGGGGTCAGTGGCGATGTAACTAACTAATTACTACTGAAATACCCAGGGTCATACTAAGCCACATTGTTCTACCTGGTACAGGGACCATGTGAGATATTGAGTGTAAGAGGCGTACTCCATCAGAGAGATGGATTGACTTTGCAGTTGCAATTGAGTACAATGCCACATTGTTTTTCATGCAACCATATTCTTGATGTTGCTCTCTATTTTGATGGACCTGTGGGCTTATTTCCTCTCAGGTTAGATCATAAATGCAGTTAGAGACACTAAAAATGTTTTCTAGCATTCCGAGGAGACTAGTTTATTGTCCAATCTGAAGCTTGGCTTGAGTTGTATTATAGATTCAAATTCTTTCATTTTAGGGGTTAATTGTTGTGTGATAGAAAGTGAAAAGGGGAAAGAAAATAGTATTTGATTCTGAATTGCGTGCTATTTGACTGGTTGGGTCTATAGCACCTGATGTTATGTTGAGTTAGCCGTTACCTGTAAAGGATTTTTGGCTTGTTGATGTCAAACCTGTGGCTTCAGCTTAAGAGATCCCATATACCAATGTTCAATTTTCTGTTGAAATTCAGCTAGCTCCATCTGGGGTATTTCATCCATCTTCAATGGGACCGAGGACCATTCTTCCGCTCGTGAGGTTTCTAAAAGCAATGCACACAGGGAACCAGCGTATAGCATTGATCACACCTCTTCTATCATTCATCTGCGAGAGGTGCATTTTCATGACCACTGTATCGTTTACATTAATTGTGCAAAATCTTGTCTTATATTATTGTTTGACTTCATGTCAGCCTCCTGCAATTTTGAGATCTTCAGAGACCTTTTCAGAGCAGGAAATTACTGAGATAGCTGCTACTAAATTGCTATTATCATCTTACTTTGACATTGTGAGGAAAATCATTGAGGATTCAGTGCCCAAGGCTATCATGCATTTTTTGGTTAGTTCTGAAGAGTAATACCTTCGATCATGCAAGTAGTAATTATCAAATGTGAAAGGAAGTTGTTGGTACTCCTTATATGATTGGTAACTTATATTCTTTGCATTCCCTGTGTGTATCGCATATCAGGTCAACCATACAAAACGTCAGTTGCACAATGTTCTAATTCAAAAACTATACAGGTATCTTATGCATTATTTCTGGAACACCAATATGGACCTCTTTTGCATATCTTCTCAGACCATCTATGGGCATTCTCATATTAGCTTGCCAAAGTTATGTTACACTTTTTTCGTTGTCACAGAGAAAAGCTGTTTGAAGAGATGCTTCAGGAACCTGGAGAAGTGGCGGTTAAAAGAGAACACGCTCGAGAGACTCTCAAAGTTCTTCAACAGGCTTTTCAGGTGAGTATCCTCTTCTTGCTTTTGTTTCCATGCATGTACTTTTACTAAATAATACTGGCATAATTAGCCACCTTATTGCTGTTTGAGGATATTATTACAGTCTACAAGTATTTATTTCCAATGACTTGTTGGTTATGGAGGTGCATAGCTCAAGCCCCTTTAGATTTGCCAATTTCATTTACAAAGTCGCTCTCTTTGCTATTATCCTAAACAAAACTGCCCTTTATCACTATGAATGTTTGCTCGGGGGCAAAACAATTTTTTCCAGGAAAGTAGTTTTCTCACTTTCCTTTGTTTGGTTTTTAAATGGTAAAAAACACTTTTTCAATAATGCAAAATAGTTCTTCCAATGGTGGAAAAAAATTATTAGAAGGAATGCATGTTTTCATCCCTATTCCTTACCTTCCTCGCATCCATCCTCTCCTTTCCATTTCTATTCCTCTTAACTTTTTATATGAGGAACCATATTAAAAGGATAACTAATCTACAATGATATATTCCTTTTGAAGATGTTTATTTTGGAAAATCATTTTCTATTGAACTTGCAATCTGTCCAAGCAAACGAAGCCCAGATTATTGGCTAATTGTACACTAAAAAGGTTCCTTAATTACTCAAAGTAATACTTTGGACTGTAAACTTTGTACAATTTGTTCTCTATGACGTTTGTTACTTGCTTCATTTGTAGACATTGGACGAATTGCCTCTTGAAGCTGAGACGATAGAAAGAGGATACGGCTTGGGTACTGACTCAATTGGGTTACCAAGGACTCGCGGCCTAACCCCATCCTCCTATATAGCGAATATAAGTTGATTTTTGTTGCCATGATCCAGGACGGTTTCAACATGATTATCTGGGTCAGTTCTCAATACCCTTTACGTTCAGTGTAGTTTGAGCAAATCATACATTATAGGAACAAGAAATCACGTTTTTTCATTGCCAGAGAAGAAATCACGTTTTCATTTGAACTCTCAAAGTTGTGAATCCCAGGTTCTCTCGAGGAGCCTCGACTAAAAAGAACATGCTGCCTTTGTCGATCTTAGGTCTCGGTATATATTAATTCTTTGTTTACCATTCTTAAATGAAAGGGGAAGTAATAAGTTGTAATTTTGGTCAATGATCATTATGCTTTCTATTTCTTTGATCATTTATTCTATTTTTTGAACTTGTGAAAAATACAACTTTGGTGCGTGTTGATCTTTTGTGTGCTGCTTTTTGGGTATGTGCGGTATTATCTCATGCAGTTTCGAAGCGACTCAGGAACGTATGATTTCACATCTATAAGTAAGGCTTTGCTAGTGCACTTTATCCCCCTTTTGGTTTACGAGCTACTAGAGAGGTCAGTCAGACAAGCGTTCAGAATTTATAAAGGCTTCAGGAGTTTTAATGCGCTGCTTTAATGTTCTTAGCTCAGCTGTCTTCCGTTGATTTCCTTGGCATAATGGTTCTTTGGATATGCCCAAGTGAATATCATCAAACATCCTTTCCATTACCTAGAAGTACAAACTTTTCTGAAGTATCTTTCAAAACACTAAAAATTGCAAAATGTTCAAACTAGGATCATATAAGACATATTTCTATTTTCTTTTTCGAAGTCTTTATTACTCCTACTGCAGTTCTAAACTTATTTCCTCCCTCCCTCATCTTCTTCTTCACAACTTCAGCAAAATAATTGAAACATCGGGTGAAATTTTCTTGTCCCATAAACCTCTCCACATTATTGAAATCAAAATGTTTGCTGAAGAAAGATGAACTATAATACTCTGCAACACATTTGTTGTACAATTGGATGAACCGTGCATATGGTACGTCTAATGCTATTTTTGATTATTTTTCGTATTTGGAGTGAATTATGTTAGTCAAAAATATCCTTGATGGTACCATGTACACGGCATACTATCATGATCAAAATTGTATCTGAATAGCGTAAAAGGGACCAGTTTACAGTGGCGAATATTGTCAAACCATAAAAACTGCTGCAGAGATGAAGCGGTTCTCATCAGCTCCCATTAGGAACTAGGTAAGCGAACCGATGCCTTAGTATGCTACTGAAAAGAATTACCTTATCCTTTCTCTATGCTGTTTTAGTTGGAATATGGGGGAAGAGAAAGACACATTAATTAAGATGAAGAGACATATAGAGAAATAAATAGCTGGGCAATGTGATGATAGAGAGCATAGAATATTAATAGGGTAAAACATTTTTGATGAAAAATGATTTTTCATGTAAAACATTTTACAATGGAAAATTTGATTGCAAAGCTAATTTTACTTTGTTTGGTTCAATGTGAAAAAAGCTATGGAAAAAAGAAAAATGGAAGGGGAAGGGAGAGGATGGATAAGAGGAAAGTAAAAGGTTGCTAAGGAGGAGGGAGGAAAATGTGTTTTCCCTTATTTTTGAAAGGGAAATAATTTTCACCTATTGTAAGAGCTTTTTTCCCTTGATGGAAAACTGGTTTTACACCCCTTCCCAAATCAAATAACGGAAAATGAGAGGTGATTATAGGTGAAAATTAATGTTTTACACCCCTTCACCTATTATAATCAATGTTTTGATATAGTCAGTTTTTGTATGATATGCTCGGTTCTTTTTCTTCTAATATAGTCAGTTTTTGTGTGATAAAGTTGTTTAGGTATACAATATATTATTGTGAACCTTATCCACCCAAGACGTTTTGTTATTTGTAATCACTCAACTTTTAAGGATTTTTATATTGATATAAGCAAGGATCTTAAATCTTAATGCTGTTTTTGCAGCTCTGCCATGGCTTTTTTCTTTATGCTGGGATAACTATTTTAATATTGTCTACTTTGTGTAACTTCTATAACTCTTTGTTTAACTATTGTTAATTTGGCCGCCAGATAGTCTACTTTATACCTTTTCAGTTTTCCCTTTACTTTAAGAGAAACTAGTAGTTCACTAGGCTTATCACTTTTTGATTGGTAATGAACCAGGCTTGGGTGGCCCTGCTGCTAGGGTCCTCCCCAAGCCCAATTGGATCCCGAATCCCCCTTTCCCAACCCTATTTTCTCAAAAGCAAACGCACTCAATGTACCACCCTTAGACAATATAAATTTACAAAGATAACTAGGGTCCCCTTACCAGTGTTACCTAATTCCCTGATTCCCCCGCGAATTGCGAATTGAGAAAAGCGAATTATGGTCGGTTTTGGTTCATTTTTGACCCATTTTGGGCGAATTGGCGAATTCAAAAGGCGAATTAGATAGCGAATTAGGTAACACTGCGGCCCTTACTGATAGAGCACAACTTTCAAAAGGCAAGCCCGTTGTTACTGGCCGCTTGCGCGATTTTCGAAAGGCGAGCCATTTACTAACCATGAACTGATATTTCGGAGTCACCATCCACCGCAACACTAGGGGTCCTCCGTACTCGATCAACGTCCGATTTTCGAAAGGCAAGCCCCCTACCTACCGCTTGCGCGGCTTTCGAAAGGCATGCTCGTTACTGGCCATCGTCAAATGAAGTTTGCATGAAGTACAAGTTTAAGGAACCTTGTATGGAAAACATAGCAAAATACATATTATATACACTATGAAAAAGTGGTACACTGTAATGATATAAAAATAAATAAGAAAGTACTTTGTTGTGTAATAAAATAAAATAAAGATACTGTAATGTTTAAAATTAAAAATACACAGTAATGATACAAGACAAATGTTCTTTCACAAATTGACATATAAGGACATAAGGTTAAATACACCAAGGACCCTTGGATCCAATATTATGGTTTCCTATCTCCCACTTGGGAGACCAAGGTTCAAAATCTTGGAGGAAGTAAATTTCAATGTTGGGGGGTTGAGGCTTCAAATAAAAAAAGGTCAAATATGAAATATAATACTTTAGTCATGTAGGATTTTGTTAGATTCGTCTTGATATGTATTTTTTAATATGTACTTTTTATATTTTTTACAAATACAAAATTAGAGATATATGTGATCAAAGTTATTTAAAAAGAAATGGAGGAAGTACTTGAAGTGAATAAATAAATATAAATAGTGGGAGTAATTCAATCAATTTCATAAAGTTTTATTAAACGTGCTTGCCTTGAGATATATTGAATGAAAAAAAAAAGTCCTTTTGAAGTTGTCAAACACTGCCAGCCTAGCTGATTGACGTGTCAACCTATAAACAGTTTCATTCTTTCATCTGCCGTTTTTTTATGTTGGAAACTACGAAACCCCGTTTCCGTTTCGGTTTTATCAATATATTTTTCCTGGCTCCCCTTTTAAGAAACGAAACGCCTCAAGGCTTAAGCTTCGTCTTCACCATTGATATTGATTTATTTCATTGAAAGATTGTACGGACAACAGTTATTGTGATCTTTCATCTCTCTGAAGTCTGAGGTAACTTCTTTTTTCCACACAATGACAACCTCTCTTTATGTTACTTACTATGATTATGCAGTTATTATTATAGTCAAATTGCATATTTGCATGTGTTGAAGATGATTTTTTTTTTGGATGATGAATAAATTTCTTTAATTTTAATGGTTTCAAAGAAAGAAATCGATGGCAATTAATTCTGTTGTTATGTTACCTCAGTTTATCTTCCCTGTTTTTATTTTCTTGAGTTCCATGCATCCTTCTTGCTATCATTGACTTACTTGAGTTGTAAATCTATGTAACATATATAGAAACTTCTGGGACGGGGAGACCTCATATCCCGCTCCCGGCCATTTTTGGGCTTCATTAGCATGGAAACGGCTTGGGTTTTGGCCTTTGGGAATCGAAACGTTTCAGAATTCGGGAAACTTCATGTCCCAGAGGTTTCAAGGCTACCTTGTATGTAATCATTTGGCATTCATATTTAACTGACAAAATTGGCCTCAACACTCTGAACTATAGCGGAGTTGCACCCAACACCACCAACTACGACTTATAGCCAGAACACCACCAAATACGAACCTAGGTGCCATCCGTACCATAAATAAGGCAGGAGACCACAATTCTCACCGGCGATGGGAGAATCTTAATATTATATTATTTTTTTCCATTTTCCCCCAGGTCTCCGGCCTCATTTATTTTATTATATGAGTTATTTTTGAGGTGAGAATCCTGGTCGCCGTCCTCATTTATGGTACAGAGTGCACCCAGGTTTGTACTTGGTGGTGTTTTGGCTATAAGTTGTACTGTCGTAGTTGGTGGTATTGAGTGCACCTGCGCTATAGTTCAGAGTGCTGAGGCCAATTTTGCCTATTTTATTTGATTTTTTTTATATTGTAAATAATTTGTTTTATGGCAAAATTTATATAGCGTAACTAATTACTGTATGTAGTATGTTAAAAGAGTATTCTTATTGATTATTTATATATTGACAGTAATCAGTAACTGAAGAATGCCTGTGGAATGTGATAAATGGGGATGGAAACATGTGAGTGTGTTTGGAGGTTTTGATAAAGGGAGTGGTACGAAGAGGTGGAAATGCAACCATTGTAATCAACGTTACAATGGGTCTTATTCGCGTGTTAGAGCCCATCTTCTTGGGTTTAATGGCTTGGGTGTCAAACCTTGTCCTGCAATTGATAACTCTCTGAGAGAAACATTTAGAATATTGGAGAAAAATCGCGTACCTAAGAAGCTTATTATTAAGAAGAGGAAAATAACTTATCCTAGTGAAAACACTACGAGTAAGGGTTCTCTTGGAATTAACAATCAAGCTGAATATGTGGATGATATTGTCTCGAGGTTTTTTTATGTGGACGGGTTGAGTCTCAATGTTATGAATTCAGTCTACTTTAGGGAAATGGTAAAAATGGTAGGTACTTTTGGTCCGAGTTATGAGCTCCCTTCAATAGAGCAACTATCTGGTTCTTTACTAAGAAAAGAAAAAGTGAGACTAGAGAAAGCTTTGGCACTAGCTAGAGAATCCTGGCCTCACACAGGGTGCACTATAATCTGTGTGAACCGTTTAGATGGCTCACTTGGATGCTTTTGTGTTAACTTTTTTGTTGCAAGTCCAAGAGGTGTCATATTTCTTAAAGAGGTGGACATCATTGAGGGAGATGGACCGGATAATGTTTTCATTAATGAGCTCACCAAAGTGATTACTGAAGTGGGTCCCTCAAATGTTTTTCAGGTTATAACCCGTCTAGGTGAGCAAATTAGTGATGTTTTCGAATCAGTGATATTGTCCAAGTTTCCTAATATCTTTTGGTCTCACTGCACTTCACATTCTGTTCTTTTGTTAATGGAGGAGATTGCTAATCTTGATTGGATGAAGGATGTAGTTTCAAGTGCTCGAGAGATTGAGACGTGCTTATCTGCTTTCCAGAGTTCTTCTGTCATTGATATGGATGTTCTCAAGGGATCCTTGGACCGAGTCTCACAAAAGTTCGCACCTTCTTTTTCACTGGTAAAGAGGATTCTCGATATCAAAACAACTTTGCGTGAGTTAGTTGTTAGGGAAGAATGGAGGCAATGGAGAATCGGGAATGTTCAGGAGGTTGGCTTCGTTAATGTTGAAGCAATTATAGCAAGGGATGATTTTTGGGATAGAGCAAACTTAATGGTGGATGTGTATGAACCCTTTGTGAGACTTTTAGCGACATTTGATGTTGATAAATCCATGATGGGGGATGTTTATGATTGGCAGGTTTTGTCAATAGAAGCCTTGAGGAGTAAAGGCATAAAAGATGACTTGTTGCTGAATCAAGTGGAATTGCTGATAGATAACAAATGGGATAAGTTATTTTCTCCACTTCACGGAGCAGCTTATGTATTGCACTCAAAACATTTCGGTAAAGGTCAGAATAAGAACAACTCTTTAATGAGAGCTTGGAATGCTACACTCGAGAGATATGAGGCTAGCTTCAAGGCTGGGAGAGTTCTAAGAGAAGAGCTAGGTGTCTACTGGAGCGAAGAGGCATCTTTTGGAGAGCAAGATGCCGTGGAATGTAGAAATAACATGGATCCAGTCACATGGTGGGAGAACTTTGGGTTTGAAACACCAAATCTTCAGACATTAGCCATCAAAATTCTGAGTCAGATCCCAAGTGCAGCAATTATGTGTGAGGAAAGCTGGCAACTATGTGATAGTATGCCGTGTACAGAGGCTGTTGAAAAGTTGGGGTTTGGATCAGATCAAGCAAAAGATTTTGTGTTTGTGCGGAATAATCTGAAACTTCAGGCCCTCAGGCGTGGCAAGGCGGGCTGTCAATCTGGTTCAGGGAGTGGAAATAGGGACACTTGTTGATTACTTGTATTTGTATCATATTGTACTGGTGAAATATCAGTAGCATATTAGTTTACTCATGAGCTGATTTCACTCACGTGACATAGATTAGAGCAACGAGCACTTCAGAAGCAAAACATGTAACAGGTAATGGTCCTTTATACACAGGCTTTCTTTGCAGCATCTAACCACATACAAGTCCCTGGAGTTTAATCCTAAAACCAACTGGCTATGGCGTGAAAAGACTCAAGACGGGGAATGCCATGTGTACTACTTGTTAGTCATCCTCACTCTTCTTCTTCAGTGTGGATAACTTGTCCCAACTCACTCGTGGGTTTCTCTTCATAGCTGAACTCAAAACTTACAACATTTTGTAAATCTCATTACAGATGAAGATATTTGGTGTGCATAGTGCATGTTCGGCATACAGCTGCCGACTTTGTTTTCTTTACATCTGAGGGAGCCTTCTCCCCACTTGAAGTGAATCATACGGTATACAGCAATTAATGTGAAGCCTAAAATTTCTTTTAACAGTAACTCCCATTAATTCAATTGTGTAAAGCTCTCATGACTTGTGACATATAAGTGAGGTTGTGCAGTCTTAATTGTATACAGTTTTTCGTTTTTGTAGTAAAAGCTTTATAGTATACCCCAATCCTCCTTTAGTCCTTTCACTGCATTTCTCATCTGGTACTCTCTAGCAGATAATTCAGGAAAGTTAGGTGGAGCAGCTTGTAACTTTGTTGTATTACTTCAGCTCTTTTCCATTTTTGCATGTAAAAGTTATGATTATTACGTCTAATTTTTCAAGGAAGTGGCTTTTCTGGATTATATATCACATTGAGAAGAGAACAACAGTAAGGATGAGTTTTACAAAGATCAGAAGCAGCACAGGATCCCGCACTCACCTGATATTTTAGACTAACTTTTGTTTAATTTGTTGTGCATAATTCTCTGAGCGTGGATCTTGACCATTATAAATACAGAAATTCAGATATGCTGTATTGCTGACGTCTTTCGTGTTGGACACCAGTTGTGTCCAAGCGTTCAACGCGGCAACTTCATGAAAATTCTCCATGATTTTGGCCCAAAAGGAAGTCTTAAAGAGCTCATATTAGAGTATCAAGAATCCGATATGGGTACTTGAAGTAATATGTAAGAGTCCAAGTAACACTGCTGGGAGGCTTTCATCCGATTTAAGATGGACCTCAATGGTATTCTCTGCAGTCCTTCACAGAAGCAGGATGAATGAAGACGGAGGCAGAAATCTGCAAAGAACCCTTGATATAGCTGAGAGCGTTACAATTTACAGTACATCTTGTTGAGGAGGTATGGACTGAATTCTCTTTTCTGAAAAGAGTTTAGAGCAGGCATTATCAAATTTTTGTTGATGGCGTATATTACTATAAATTTTATTCCTGAAAACTGTAATCAAGTGCAAAATATTTCACGTAGGTGGAAAGTATACTACTATCCTGATAATATGAAGTTTTCCTAGTGTTTAGTTTATGTAACATGCTTATTAGCAAAGTTTTTTTCAAACAGTAATTGATTTCTATCTGAAGAATTTAGAAGTTTTGTTAAGGATTCTTCTTGTGATTAAGATGGTTTTCTGTAGTAGCTTGTTACAAAGTGACTAGTTCATACTAGGGGAGTAATATCAACTTGCTTGTGGCAGAACAGTTTTTGCAAACATTACATTAGTTGATGATACCATAAATCAATTTATCAACCATTGTGGTATACATAAAGAGTATCCAAGTCCCACTGCTGCTCCCCATGAGAGTCCGAAGTTTTATATGATTTGTTTCTATTGGATTAGGTTATTATAGGGTCAATAAATTTGTGAAAGATAAAATATAGAGCCAAAAAAATTTCAGTATGCATGATTTAGATTTACGTGTGCCCGTTCTCTCTCACTCCTTCCTCTTTGCTCCTCTCCTGGTCGGTCCGTCACTGACCCACAACCAGTGGCGGAGCTAATGTGGGTCACGTGGGGTCACGTGACCCCTCGAATTAAAAAAAAAAGTTTAAGGATTTTTCGAAGGAAAAAAAAAAAAGTTAAATCAGAAATCACGCATCACAGCGCTAGAAAAGAGGAAGCGCTAGACTAGTCCTCAACGGCATTGTCTGCCCACTTGCAGATTTTGTTTTACTTTATTAAAGGTAGTGTGTCCCAAACTCACAATTGGCCAATTCCCATCAGACTTTCTCCCTCCTTCTTTTCCCAATACACCTCCCTACCTTTGTACCTCAGTTTTTCAGTATGATAGTATCAGTATCACGCTACAAAAAAAATTTAATTGCCCAGTGACTCAGTCAGTTCAGGCGATAGTTCACGTTCACAAGTTCAGCGTTCAAACGCCGCCACGACGGAGTCCGTCGACCAACGCCTGCACGCCGACGCACCGCTCCTCGCCTCCTCCGACCTCCAGCGACCGAAGTCCGACCTCCGCCGCTCCGCGCCTCCGTGGCAGCCCTGACTGAGCCATAAGGTATTGAATTTTAATTCTTTTACATTATTTATTTCCTAATTCCTAAATTGTATATTTAAAATCTTATTTGGTTGATAGCTTGATATTAATTGTAATATTTTCATACATGTGATTGATGCACTTTGTTAGTTTTATAGTTTGTTGTTAATTACTTAATTTTTTTTGTGAATGTGTGAATTTGTATAAATTAAGTAGTGTTAATGAATTTATAATTTTCTATGACGATTTAGTTTCTTTATGATAGTAATTTATTGATTGATTTTTCATATAGTTTAATAGTTAGTTCATATGTGTAATGTGTTAATTTGTATTAAATAATGAATATAGGAAACGATGAGTGACACACCTAGATCAAAAAAATCAAAGGCAATGGGAAAACAACCCGATCTTCAAAAAAATGAAATCTCATGATAATTCATGTTCTTCAACGCCACCGGTAGATAGTGGTACTCCATCATCTAATGCTAGCGCGTCTCCATCTTATGATTCTCCTCAAATTAATGAAAATGATATTAATTTGGGTGGTTCAAATACGGATAGTGTGCCATTAGACAATGAAGAGTTGGTTTATGATGTTGAACTTCTTCCTCATGACCCGGGAAAAAGAATAAACATAATGGATTATCCTTCAAATCAACGTAATGCGATTAGGAGGGCATATATTCTTAAAAAACCTTGTCAACCAAAAACTCATAACTTCCCTCAAAGAGATCTTGGGGGGCCGCGCCCGCGTCGATTTGTTGCTTCTTGGTTTGATAAATGGGATTGGCTTGAATATAGTATAGAAAAAGATGCGGCATTTTGTGGGTGGGAGATTCATTTGAGTAAGCTAAGGTTACCTCATTTTGCAATAAACATGCCATTGTTGTTCCCAATATGGAGGATAATTACATTTCTCAAGGAAGATCAAGACGTTTTGTTAAAGAAGCGACACATCTTCATCATTTTCGGGTGGAAGTGTTCATAGGAGTAATCGATCTACAACTTCAAGAACTTAACAAACGTTTTAATGAGGTTAATATGGAGTTGCTTAAATGCATGGCTTGCTTATGTCCCAAAGATGGATTCTCTTCTTTCAACAAGGAAAAGGTACTTAAACTTGCCGCCTTTATCCTTCCGAATTTACAACTAATGATTTGGATACTCTTGATTGTCAACTTGATATATTCATGGAAGATATGCGAGATGATAGTGGTGAATTCCAAGATGTCAATGATCTTTCTTCCCTTTCAATGAAATTTGTTGAAACAAATAGGAATGAAACTTATCCACTTGTATTTTTGCTCATTAAGTTGATGTTGATTCTTCCGGTTGCTACGGCAAGTGTGGAAAGAGTGTTTTCGGGCATGACTTACATAAAAAGTAAGTTGCGAAATAGCATGGGTGATCAATTTTTGAATGATTGTTTGGTCACTTTTCTTGAGAAAGAAGTGTTTCTTCAAGTTTCCGATGATGATATTATTGATCATTTCCAAAAAATGAAGACTCGTCTAATACACTTGTAATTTTTTATTTTTATTTATGTAATTTTTTCTTAGTTTGGGATGTATGACAATGAATATTGGACAACGTTTTTATGCATTGTAAAATTTTCAATATCGAATATCTTTTGTCTTTTTTTGTGACCGATTTTGAAATCCTGGCTCCGCCACTGCCCACAACTTGTATGGCCTGGTCTGCTTCAACTCATTGACAAGGTAACCTAATGTTAGCCCAATCCGCTATTAGCCCTCACCAACCTGCTAACCATGTCTTGCAACTCTTTTCCTTTCTGTCCCATATTGTTAAAATTTTAGAACCACACTTGAGCATCAGAATTCTTAAAATTTTAGCATCTGTAGGACTTCTTCCGTCCCTAAAAAATGCAATACATATAAACTTATTTGGATGTCTTTTAATAAATTGTGTGCATCCTTTTTTAAGTGTTTCCTCCTCACATTCACTTGACCCATCTAGTTTTTTTCTCATTACTATCTCACTCTCCTTTATCTCCGTGCACTGCGTGCAGAAGGAACAGTGGGAATATGAGTCTTATGAGACTATTATTCAATATACACCTTGGCCATAAAAGAGAGAAGAATTTTAATTGACAAGAAATAGGTTATAGGAAGTCATAATGTATGAAATAAACAATCTTTTTCAGACGAAGGCAGTACAACTAACAACAGCAACATTTTCATTGACAGCAAATGGTTTGTAAGGTTCATAAATCATTCAACACAACTAATAAACACAATACAAAGTAGGGACAGAAAATTCTTAATAATTATTGTGCTGCCAATTAACTTCTTTAAACATCTTCCTAACACAGCCTAATCAATCAACTAGTAGGCATCCTTAAGAACGACGACTTCGGATCCGGAAGCAGGGACCTCACACTTGCAGCCATTGCCACACTCGAAGAACACTTTTCCGGCATCAGGGCCTTCAGTTTTGGTGATGGTGCATGCATATCCTTCCCCACAATAGCAATATGCCCCTGCAGTCTCTACTAGTTTTTCTCCAGAGCCCTCCCCTTTCTTAGACTCATCCCTGCATTTTAAAACAATTTTAATAAATGTTGCATAACTCCCTAAGAAAACACTGAAATCTCCATGCTTTTTGCGTACATGAATAAAAGATTTATGGCAAAAATGAGGTAATGAATGCTTGTGAAAAGATAAAGGAGGAGAAACTGTACGTGATGCAAACACAGGCATCATCAGTGCAGTTGTAGAAAGGCTTGGCATCGGTTTGAGGCTCCTCAATTTTGCGGATCACACAAGTCCATCCTGGTCCACACTTGCAGTATGCTTTGTCTTCATTGGATGGAACATCACTTGTCCTGATATAACAACATCACCATTTTCATTTTTGTAAAATAAAATACTTCCTCCATTCTGAAATAAATGAAACGCTTCTCCTAATAAGCATTTTATTTATTTCAATATAAAACTTTGTAATCATATGCTAATTTACTTGAAAATGAAATAGGTAGAATAGATTTGGTACTCTTCTTCTGAACTTGAAATCTGATTTTAGTGTGCTAAACTAAGATTTGGAAGGAGAGGTACCAAATCTATTCTACCTATTTCATTTAATCATGCAGGAAAAGTGAAAACACTAAACTTGTGACTTGTGAGGGAAAGAAACATATTTTAGTCTCACCCCTTAAAAAAAAGCAACGTAGATAAATTGATTAAGAACATGTAATATTGGATCTTAAGCTTTGGCAATAAACTAATGAAGTAACTTACAACCTTCATCATAATAAAAGGTGTATTCATTTATGAAAACTAATTGTACAAATTTAGGTGAAACGGAAAGATTAAACTCCTCAACTATGAGCAATAATTTTTTTTTGCTCTCAATCATTTTCCCTTTCTCTCCTTTATATGCAGAATTTGTTCTTCATGCACAGTTGATAACTGAGCACACAGCTCGCTCAAATAGTTTCACAAGTTAATACATACTAATATACTATATTTAACTTCAAATACGATGGAGATTTAATTTCAAGTTATATATAAGAGAAGTTGATTAGTAAAGGTCTAACTAATCACAATTAAACAACATATGCATAAGAAAACAATAGAAACAACATAAGAAAAAAAAATAGAAATATATTGAAGTGAGAAGATTATTATTGAATTTAGTTAATGAGGGATTAGATGACATACCCACATGATTTACCAGGTGGGCAGCAGCTCTTGGTATCTTTTCCTTCCATAATGAAGTATTCTCTAATGTTTTCAACACTAATAGTCTAATTAATATTAGAAATGTAATTTCTTAACTCAATTTTCAATCTCTGGTTGTTTAAGTTGAAGGTGACAGAAATCTCTTTTATAGATGCACAATTTGGGATGAACCTTCCTTCCACCTCACTTCCAACCAAAAAAGAAAGGGAAAAAATATTTATCTAACAAAGTAGTGAGCACTGAGCAGTCCCACCATAGGAATTAGGAAGTGGACACTTTGGCAATAAAAATATATTTTGTCCTCCTTATTAGTTTTAACGGTTTTTTCACCTGATACCCCCGAGTTTTCAAAAAATTCACGTGGTACCCTCAATGTTTTCAAAATTCACCAGGTACCCCTAAGTTTAAAACTAATTCACGTGGTACCCTCAAATACCCTTAATGACTAACGACGTTAACCGCCGTTAGTCATTAACCCTAATTTTCTGCTTTGAACCCTAATTAACCTATAATTCTAACCCTAATCCTAACCCTTACCCTAATCCTAACCCTAAACCCTAAACCTAACCCTAATCACCCCTCCCCCACCCTCCCACCACCCCCGCCCCCTCCACCCAGCCCCCCTCCCCCCCCCCCCCGCAGCCCCCCTCCCCACCCCCGTGCCGCCGCAGCCTCAAACCCCGTTCCCCCACCCCTCCCCACCATCGCCCCCCTTAATTTCGGAACAACCCCCCTAACCCTTCTCCCGTAACCCCGCGCCCCCACATCACCACCCCCCCCCCGCGCCCCACGCACCACCCCGCTTTCATTTCGCACCCTCCCTCACCCCCCGTAGCACCACCCTCCTCCAAATTGCGTGAAACACAAAGTACCGAGATTGCGAAAAAAACAGAGGGAAGAAGAAAATACGGGGTTGCGGGTGACGCGGGCGGCGTGGGGGGTGGGGGTGGGTGCGAAAATGGAAGGGGGTGGTGCTGTGGGGGGCGCGGGGGGGGGGCGCGATGGTGAGGGAAGGGTGGGGGAATACCGAACCGAACTAGGTGGGGGAGGGGGCGGCGCGAGGGTGGGGACCGCTGAACCGAATCGGGTGGGGGAGGGGACGGCACGGGGGTGAGGGGGGGGCTGCGGGGGGGGGAGGGGGCTGCGGGGGCGGGAGGAGGGCGGGGTTGGTGGGAGGGCGGGGGAGTGGGTGGTGGGGTGGTGGGTTAGGGTTAGGGTTAGGGTTAGGGGTTAGGGTTTGGGGTTAGGGTTTGGGGTTAGGGGGTTAATTAGGGTTTAAAACAGGAAATTAGGGTTAATGACTAACGGAGGTTAACGCCGTTAGTCATTAAGGGTATTTGAGGGTACCACGTGAATTAGTTTTAAACTTAGGGGTACCAGGTGAATTTTGAAAACATGGAGGGTACCACGTGAATTTTTTGAAAAACTCCGAGTATCGTGAAAAAAACCGTAGCTTTTAAATAATCTAATTTGGGTAACACCGAACCGCAAATGGCCTTCATTTATACATTTATATATCTATCTCTTTTGTCTTTAATTTTATGATAGAGCATTTTTTTTTAATTAGAAAAGATAATTGGTCCGAAAATCAACCCATACTATGCTACTAGCTTGTAGGGCACACCAGCTCAGAGGCTAGGTACAAGGTTAAACAGCCCAAAATACAACAGGCCTAGAGGCCCATTGCCACAACAAGTGAATGCCCCAACATATTATTGGGATGAGGATTTGAATGAGCAATGCCTTGTAATTTGAGGTGGTACTCCACCGAGCTACCACCCCTCTCTCTTCTTTGATTGAGCAATGGAGATAAATCAATCTAGAGATGGCCACTGGTGCGGGCTGGGCGGGCCAGTCTGTGGGCCGGGCTGAGATTTCATGGCCCAGGACCGGACCGTGAAATTCACGGTTTGGGTGGGCTGGTCCACGGGCTGAAAAATATTGGCCCACACCGATCTGTTACCGATTTCATGGCTCGGGGAGCGGTTATGGTTTAAGCCAGGGCCTAGCGGGCTGGACCTGGGCCGACGGTCCCAAGATGAGAAATTTGTTTTTCAAAATTATTGAATCATTGAAATTATTCATTATTGTTACATAAAACGTTTAAAACTAATTAAAATATATATAATTATTAATATTAATGAATAATTTCATTATTTTTGAATTTGATTGAATTATAATATATGCAATTTGATTACAATATACTATACAATTTGATTACAATATACATAATTTGGTTGAATAATTACTTGGGTTGGGCTGGTCCGGTTCATGGGCCGGGCTGGATCGGTTTCATGGACCGGGTTGGGTGGTTTTAGCTGTGGGCTTTCATGGGTTGGGCTCAAAAAATTCGGCCCACGATCCACCCACCAATTTCACGGTTTGAGGCGGGCTGGACTGGGCTTCTCACGGGCTCGACCCACACGGCCCACGAGATGGCTGGGTTGGATGGGCTGGATTGGCCCGTACTATTGGCCATTTATTTATTTTTATACTCCTCACAATTTCTTTTTATACTCTTTTAACATTCATGGAATGGCCCTGTACTTTATCTCTATATTGACTATATACTTATTGAAGGGTAGTTCCGGTAGTATAGATGCTTTGTCTAACTGATCAATAAGTTTTCTTACTTATGTATTAAACTTATCTAATTATGAAAATTTTAGAAACATATAAAATAATGAGGAAAATGATATATGTAGCCTTAAAATAAGGGCGGCATTTGAAAATATAAGACGAATATATTAATAAGCTAAAAATGAAATATTAAGCAATACTTCTTACATTCTTGTTTTAGAGAGGAGAAAGATAGTCATAAATAAAAATTAAAAAAAGGACAATAATTTATGCAAAATGTTAATGTTACGGATCCATTCTTTTCAACTTATCTGAACTAATTAGTCATTATTAGTTCTCATTAGACCTTATTTGAACTTATCTGAACTTATTAGACCTTGTTTTGGTAAGTGTGTCAAATCTTAATTTTGTTGAACTAAATTAATTATCTAAACTTATTAAACCTTATTAGTCCTTATTAGACCTTGGCACTGATCTTTTCCACTTATTTTTGCTTGTCTAAGCTTATATGAATTTCACTGAACATTCTAAACTTAATTATTTGAACTTATTAGTCCATATATAAACTTAATCGAACTTATTTGAACACATTTAAACTTATTAGACCTTATTTTGTGAGTGTGTCAAATCTTATTTTTGTTGAAATAAACTTATTTGAACCTATTTGAGCTTATTAGACCTTATTAGTTCTTATTTGAACCAATCTAAACTTATGTAAACTTATCTGAACTAATCTGAACTTATTTTTTCTTATAAGGACTAAAAAGTAAGTTGAATAGAATAGGGCCCATATCTAAACTTATTAGTAGGATCTTTCAAAACTTACGAGAACTTATTTTTTCTTATAAGGATAAAAATAAGCGTGAATAAAACAACAAATATGCAATTTTCTAAAATGAAAAAGACTGTATGTAAAATAAGGAAGCAAACCATATATGAAAATCGAATAAATGAAAAAAAATAATTTTGTCCCTCAAAGAAAAATGATTTTGAAGGCAATGATTTGCTTTGATTAAAAGTTACGAGGTTGATTGGTGTCCATAAAATATTAAATAGTCCATTAAATACGGAAAGCTATCGTAAGTCTGAACCTCCACTAAACACCACAACGTTTTTTTTTTTGGTTGCAAATTCAGAAACGTTTCCACCTTCCTAAAAGTTGAGTGGCCATGTGGCCATGTGCTGTCATCGTCATTTGGCAAAGTAAAAACGTTTCTCTTAATTAACAAATCAAAAACGGGTTTCTGTTCACGTGAACCGGGACACATATTTCAAAATTGTATATTAATCTCAAACGAGAGTTTAATTCGAAGTTAAGATGAGTACTTTTCTGAGTTTTTTTTTTTTTTTTTTTTTTTTAAAGGTAAGGAGAAACCCAAGTTGAATAAAGGGGATCCCAACTCGCAAAGAAATGGAATCGATCCCGGGGCCTCCTTAACCCAGGAAAATTTCTAACCACTAGGCTATCCCTCACTCTCGTATGAGTACTTTTCTGAGTGCTACTCCTTAATTTCTCTTTAATTATTCGTAGTTTTGTACTCTATGAGTTCAAGATTTGCGCCCATGTATGAAGACTGAAGTTGTTGGAAAACGTTTCTCCGTCTAATTTTTGTACTAGATTGCAACATACAAATGAAACGTTTTCATTTAAACGGTATATTTGGCATACTATAAAGTTTTTGTCTCCAACAAGTTGATGAACGTTAGTTTTTTTTTTTTTGGCCCTCTTTTAACCCGGCAGAAGATGTAATTTCCTCCGGCTTCTCGCACGCGCCACTCACCCACCTGTAGCCCAACAAGCCCCAACCCCCAACCCCCCCTCCCCCCAACAATATTGAAAATTTTGCTTCCACCAAGATTTGAACCTTGGTCTCCCATGTGGGAGATATGAAGCCATATCATTGGACCCAAGGGTCCTTGGTAAGTTGATGAACGTTAGTGCTTGTCCCTGTTGCCTGTTGTATATTTATCTAAATGTCAGTCTGGTCCCAAATTTTAAGAAACGCTTATAATTTCTTGACATTGCATGCATTTGCCTGGTGAAACGTTTCATTTTTCTCTAATCTAGTAATGATGTTCCGTGTCTGGTGGAGATTCTTGCAACTTCAATAATAGTATGATTTTAAAAAATTAAATATTTCTGCTGGGACGAAGTTAAAGTTGGGGTTTCATTAGGGTAAATATTAGATATTTAGGTATGCCTTCATTTCAGCCTTCTGCCTTCGTATAAATGTTGTTTGTTATATAAATCTTTTTTAAATCTTGTTGTTAGTTGTATTGATGTATAAATGTATTCAAATTAAAATTAAGATAAATTAGTTTGCATATTAATATATGGGGCCCCAATCATCGGGTGAATTTACGATAAAATCGCCTATTTGGCTTGCCCATAACATTCCCTCAAATCAACCACAATGGCAATACCGTTGGATTTTTGACTTAAATATTCCACCTAAATTGAAAATTTTCTTGTGGCAAATCTGCCACAATAGTGTTGGCTTTCGTGCTACTCTTGCGAGAAGAAATATTATTCCCTTTAGCCAATGTGCTCATCCATTCTCTATTAAGGATTTTAGGCCAATTGCTTGTTGCTCAGTTTTATACAAGTTAATTGCTAAAATTCTAACTATGAGAATGCAAGCAGTGATAGGTAATGTGGTGGACTTAGCTCAATCTGGGTTCATGCCTAATAGAACTATCTCTGATAATATTCTTCTTGCTACTGAATTGATCAAAGGATATTCTATTAAGCATGTTAGTCCTAGGTGCATGATTAAAATTGACTTAAGAAAAGCCTATGACTCAGTTGAGTGGCCTTTTCTTAAGGTCATGCTTTCTGAATTGGGTTTTCCTCCTATCTTTGTTAAATGGATCATGACTTGTGTGTCTTCTGTGTCCTATTCTGTGCTCATTAATGGAGTTCCTAGTCCTCCTTTTAAAGCTCAGAAAGGTCTTAGCTAGACAGGGTGATCCTTTGTCCCCTTTTCTCTTTGCCATTTGTATGGAATATCTATCATGATGTTTGGGACATTTGAAGACAATTCCTGATTTCAACTTTCACCCTAGATGTGAGAAGGTGGGTGTGACACATCTCATGTTTGCTGATGATCTTTTGATGTTTGCAAGAGCAGATACTAGTTCTATTCACCTAATCTTTGATGCTTTTCAAAAGTTTTCCAAGGCTTCAGGCTTGGAAGCAAATCTGGACGACAAGAGTAATGTTTATTTTGCTGGGATCTCTCCTGATGACATTCACACTTTGCAAAATATTCTTCAGATGCCTACTGGTACTCTCCCTTTTAAGTATCTGGGAGTCCCTCTTGCTTCTAGGAAATTGTTTTACAATGAGTGTAAACCTCTGCTGGCTAAAGTTACTGCAAGAATTAAGACTTGGACTGCTAAGAAATTATCTTATGCAGGAAGAGCTCAATTAGTGGTTGTTGTTCTGCAGGTAGGGTATTCAATTGTATTGGTGTCAAATTTTTATTCTTCCTAAGAAGCTTCTTAAAGATATTCAAGCAGCCTGCAGGAATTATCTTTGGACTAATATGGATAATATGTCTAGAAAGAATCCTATCTCATGGGATAGTGGTGGGCTAAATTTCAAGGATATTACTCTTTGGAATAACGCTGCAATTGCTAAGCACTTTTGAGCCTTAGCTCAGAAGCAGGATAGGTTATGGATTAGGTGGCTTCATGCTTACTATGTAAAGCGTGCTGATGTTTGGAGCATGACTATTCCTCAAAGACTTTCTTGGTCAATGAGGAAAATCTTGGATGCTAGAAATATTGTGGTTGATTCTAGTACATGCCAGCAGTATATCCATAATGGCAAATTTTCCATCCAAAAACTCTACTGGTTCCTGAGAGGTGAAGCACCAGTTGTTCCATGGAGGAGAATTGTGTGTAAAAGTAAAGCCAGCCCAAAGGCTTTATTTATTACTTGGCTTATGTTGCATGGAAGGCTAACTACTAAAGTTAGACTGGCTCAGTGGGGGATTGGTGATAATCAAGATTGTGTGTTATGTACTGGAAATAGAGAGACTCAAGAGCATCTGTTTTTTGCTTGTCCCTACAGTACTGAAGTCTGGAACTTGTGTCTGCAACAAATTGGTATTACCAGACTCACTCATCACACTACAGAAGTGGATACAGCAGCTAGGATCAGCAGGAAAGGTGGTGAAACAGCTCAATTTATAATATGATGTTTGTGGAATGTGTCTACCACATCTGGATTCAGAGAAACAGGAAAGTCTTTGATGATACTCTGATTCCTGCTCATCAGTTATTTAAGAATATAGTGTTTAGTGTTGCTTGTGGTTGTAATCAGAATATGGTGGCTAGGTTGTTATAGCTGTTCTGGTATTTTGTTGGTTGTTTTGCTGTTGTTCTTTCTGTTTTTGTTGTTTTCTCTGAGCCTGTTCAGAGTTAGTGTTGGGGTTCTTGCCTTGTGTGGCTTCTTCTCAAACCCTTCCTAGAAGGTGTGGGGGGGAGGGGCCACTGTTGGGCTTGTTTTCCCTGTTGTTTTAGGGTGTATTCCAAAAAAAAAAAAATGGTTTTCAATAATATCTTTGAATTGCCAAAAAAAAAAACCATCATGATGAGACCTTGGATCATCTTTTTGGATTTTATGATTGTCTCACTCCCTTATGGCAGTTGTTGAACTAAAAAATTGGATCCCACTTACTCTACATAAAGACCCTCTCTTAGCGTCTCTCTCGAAAATAAGACAAGACAAAACCTCCATGGTCAAATATGTTTTTCTTATATGGAGTATTTGGAAAGAAAGAAATGACATAATCTTCCATTCGACGGTTCGGTTCGTGCAAAATCCGCAGCAGCATGTGTTATTATCAGGGATTCTCTTGGTCATCTCCACAAAGCTGTTGCTTTCAACCTTGGTTCTTCCCAAGTATTCATTGTCGCGGCCTTTGCGCTCCATCAAGGAATTCCTCTCGCAATTCAAAACAACATTCAACATCTTTACATTGAAGGAGATAATCTTTTGGTCATCAATGCAGTTAAAGGTCTCTGGTCTCCCCCTTGGCAGATTGCTCATATTATCAAAGATATTCAAGCTCTATTACTTTCTTTCACTTCTTGGAATATTCGTCACGTCTACCGGGAATCAAATAAAGTAGCAGACTAGATAACCAATGTGGGTCATTTAGTTGATTCTCAGTTTAATATAGAAAGTTGTACTAATTCATCTCTTTTTTCTATCCTGTAAACGATAAGGTTGGAGCTCCCCTCGTGCGGAGGGTCTCCTAACCCTCTTTTTTCTTACCTTAAAAAAATATTAATAGACAGTATACTATGAATATTAATATGCAAACTAACATTTGATATAATATGAATTATGCAAATTAAACTACTTCTTTCGCTTTTTCTTATTTGCATTATTTGATATTTGGTCATTGTTCATCAGCCAACTTTGACTATATTATCTTAACTATTATATATGAAAAAATATAGTCAATTGAAATTGTTAGATTTGTCATAATATATATTTTCGAAGTATCAACTTTTTATAATTTATAATTATATGCAATTAGAAATATTGATGGTCAAAGAAACGTGTTATAAAACGTAAGAAAACAAATGATGCGACTAAAAAAAGCAGTGAAAGTGAAGTATTTAGTTTTGATTTATTCAATTAGTCCAATATACACATATTTTTCTCCATTTGATCTAATTTAATATTTTATGCATCACACGAAACGACGCATACATCATCAAATCTTCAGATAAGAATTGAGTTGTGGTATCAATGTACTATTTAAAATGATGAATTTAGAATGATTAAAATGGGGATTAACTAATTCACATGAAAAGGACCTCCTAATTAAAGAAAATAGAATGAAGACTATGCAGATAATAATCGAATTATCCTTTCTTTTGTCTTAATAAAAAATTCCACACTTTTGTAATTTTTCAATGAGAGCTCTTGCTAGCTTCTTCTATTAAAACAGAGCCATCTCCTATTCTCCTCCTCACTAAATCAAACAAAGGGAGATCCGTAAGCTTACTTATAACAAAAGAAAGAGAAAAATCATGGAGGGATCCAAGAGCTGTTGCCCACCCGGTGAAGCTAGCAGGTATATATATATAATTATATACTATATTTTTGAATTTTTATTCCTACACTGCCGGAAACGAAATAATATATTTTATTTTATTTTATTTGAATTAAGGCCGGCCTATTTGGTTGGGGTCCCTTCCTGCACTCTTGTAATAGGGGTTCGATTCTAATCCCTTACAAAGTGGGATCCCCAAATTTCCCCCACTTACAAGGGAAAATGGATTTTAATACATTAATAAAAAAAAAGATTGATGATTGTGTTAAACTTCACAATTTCGGCTTCATATAATCATGTGGGATCTTGCTATATCTATGGTAAAGTTAATTATCAAATATTTAATTTATGAGTTTTATTCATATATATAATCAAAGATATGATTGATCAATCTAGAGCCCTATGCTCCAAGAGATTACTCATTGTAGATTAGTGAACTAAATCAAACCTCTTTGTATATAGTATTTTTCATCAAAAATTATTGGGTGATGTGCTATGGTGTAACAATTCAGAAATCACCGCTTCTTTTGTAAAAAAAAAAAAATCAGATGATATAAAATAAATGACAAAATGACATTAGATTTATGTCATTATATGTTGTGGTGTAATAATTCAGAAATCACCGTGTCTTTTGTAAAAAATCTAAGATGATATGAAATAAATGACAAAATAACATATAATTCAAGTTATTATTGTATAGTTCATGTCATATTTGTTACAGTTTTATGTGTCATTATGTACGTGTGAGGTTTTATAGAATAAGTTATGGTGTAACATGTTAACCTTATGGAAAAAAACGTATTAAACTGAAAGAAAGATTTCTTTTTTGGCTAACATAAATACATAATTAAGTGTATTTACTTATAATTTTTTTTGTGTTGAATATAATTGGAAAAAGCCACATGTTTCTGAAAACATGTCTTCCCTTCACCCAAACAAAGCTTAATGAGAAATTTGCATAGAAATAAATAGCCTTATCGACCACTTTTCAGTTTTTAAGTATTTATGATTCTTCTGAAATGCACCCACTAGCGCATAAGCCTCACATATGAGGTACTTACAATTTACAAATATGTATTATGTATACTTCCTTTGCACCAGAAAAAAAAAATGTATACTTCCTAGTTCCTAACTCCTAAGATGAGACTTGGGTTGAGTGGTACTCATGGAGTCACAATAGCCTGTTAGGGAAGGCTTCAGGCCAGTCAGGCCTCCTTCCATGCCCCCATCCCCGGCCCCACCCAAAATTATCTCTTACCTCTTTCATGGAATTACTCTCAAGTCTCATGAGTTTCATGGTATTCTTGATATAGGATTTCATATGGAGATTTATTGTGTACCTAAAAGGCTAAAACCACACAATTTTTTTTTCTTAATTTTTAAAGCATAACTTTGTCCATTAATTTTTTTTAACAATTTTTAAAAATAAAAAATATAATAGTTTGTTATTTTGAATATGTACTTTAAGACGAATCCAATAACATTATATACAGATGTTAAATATTTAGTCTAAATGGAGTATGTGAATTGTTATAAAAGTCAAAGTGAAGTATTTACTTGTTGCAATTTTCAAAAGATTGGATACACTCATACACATATTCGTTCCACATTTGTCTTGCATGTATATTGAGTTGTCCACATATTTTTTCTTTATATAGACTAGATCCAATTGCTACAACATTATTTTTTGCCTTATCTTCTCTTTAGGACTAATTGGACAAGCCTTAACCGACTAAAGTTGTTCACATCGCTACTTTCAAATTCATTATTTTGATTAATTTAGATAAGTCCCCGGTTGCTCAGTGTTTCTTGGTAATAACTTATTATAGGGTTAAGTTTAATTTTTAAGAGTATACCATTTTGTCGTTTATATATTCATTTCTGGGTAGGGAAGTGTACGAGTCTCACAAGCCTCATATAATATCTCATAAGTGTCATGTGGGGAGGCCTCCTATCTTAGGCATTATGACCTAAGGGCTAAGGGGATGTGCTCGAGATGCCTCCAACTCTGATCGAGCCATAGGATACGAAAGCCAACTTCACATAATTGATAATCGCATATAGAAGCACTTAGCCTTTTGAATGTTACTTAAGATTGATTATGTATTCGGCTTTATGGAATGTCCCTAGTAGCAAAAGTTAGTTGTCATTTGGTAATGTCTGGTTTTTCTTGAATGTACGTTTAGCTCACAATTAACAAAAGAATATATGTACCCGTATGTATTTTTGTTTAAACAGCAAAGCATGCTGCAAGTGCGGGCCAGGATGGACTTGTGTGATAAGGAAAATTGAAGATGCTCAACCTGAAGCCAAGCCTTTCACCAATTGCGCTGAAGGCTGTGTTTGCATCACGTATGTTTTTACTCATCTCTCCAAGTTACATACAGTAAAGCTTACAATCTAGTAGTACTAAATGAAGTATATTTTAACTTTACGAGTCATTTAGAGGAGCAATACAATTGTTTAAAAGGATATTATAGTCAATTAAACGTATAAAATATATTTTAATTTAGATATAAAACATAGGGTGTAATAAGCTGTTTTTCCGTTTCCATTTTACTAAATTAGCTTTTGACAAAGGGAAAAAGTACCATATGGAATGTATATAATTTTCGTATGTCATCGCATATATGAAAATCATTTATCACTTCACTATTGTACACTTTAATTTAATTTCAAGCATTTACTTAATTTGACGCTTGATGCAATAATTAAAAGTACTTATATCGGATTTTGTTTTCACGTAGGAGACTATAGTTATTCTCCATGGACTTGATTAATTAATTCTAATTTGTTTTTGGCAAATACAAACTAATTTTGCAGGGATGCGTCTAAGAAAGTGGAGACTGAAGGAGGATTTTGTGTGTGTGGGGAAGGGTATGCTTGTACTTTCACCAAAACTGAAGGCCCATATGCTGGAAAAGTCTTCTTTGAGTGTGGCAATGGGTGTAGGTGTGAGGTTTCTGGCTCTGGTAATGAGGTTGTTGTCCTTAAGGAAAACTAAATGCTTGTTTAAGGGGTTAGTGGAAATGCCTCTCAGATTTAATGTTGTAGCATCTAGCTAGTAGTTTCAACATTCTGAGAGCCACTAATCTTTTTTAAGTATTGCGTCAGTTTTAATTTCCTTCAATAAGCCTTCTAGTCAATAGGGTGTAATGGTGTATGAAACTATTGTGGCAATATAATGTTATTTGTTGTTACTTGTTAATGTTTTGTGTTTCAATAAATCCTTCTTCGGTTCTTCCTATTGAATGATGAATAAGTGATCCAAATTCGAGGTCCAACTTACTCATTAGATTGACCTCTTGACATCAAGTTAGTTGTGGGTTTCTTGGTCATATCGATTTACTTTGTTAGAGAGCGATTAAAGGTAATTATGTTAAAGGAATGCGAATTCATGTTTTGGGTATAAACCGCATAAGAATTTACCAACTAAACAAGATTTGCTATTATAATAAACACGAATTTAGCTACCGTTCACATCTGTCATTGATTTACAAGAGAAACTTAATACTATCTTTTAAAACCACGTTGATAAAGAGCAAAAAAAAAAAAACTAGCTCGGTTGCAAATTCATATTATGATGAGATCAGCTTAATATAGAAATGTCATTTCGAATAGCTTAAACTTCGATTTGTTAGAACGAGATCAGCAAATTAAGGCGTTGTATTGTGTCAACTTCGTATCAAATTTATAGGTTAACAGATTGACTCCTTTCACCCCTAACCGATCTAATTATTATACTTTTCACTTCCGAAATAAATGAAACGCTTACCTCAAAAAAACTCTAACAAAAATTAGAGAAGCATTTTATTTATTTCGTAATGGAGGAAGTAGTTGGTTGTGAGAAACAAATATCAAAAAATTATTTGGTTGGCTAGGAGAAGCAAATTTTTCCATAAACACTTCCGATTCACCTATTGAGTAAGGTAAGTAACTTTTAAATATAAAATTGACCTACCTTCTAAATAAGAGGTCATAATTGTCATAATCATTCATAGTAAACCTGATTTGCTAACCTAACTTGAGATTTGAATTTGACTCCAATTTAAAGACTATGACCTAATATGTATATTATAAATTTGGTATTATGTATCAACCCAAACATTAGTAATATCTCAAATGTAATAATGATCTAACCCAAATAAACTCGAAAAGATGCATTTTAGATACGATAACTTAAAGATTGGCGCAACCTGATATTAACCTTACCCGAGTAATATAAACCTAAATCAAACTTGAATTAACCCGACCCGATCGATCTAAACAAAACGTCCTATACACCAATTCCCTCGTGTATTTGACCTCTATTAAATCTTTTATCCCCATTTTTGGATGAAGGTCATTGGATTGACAAAGTCATATCTAAAACAAACCCTACACTAAAAGTTTTCGCATTACTAAACCCCAACAACCCAACTATGCTAATTGCTAGCAATTGGTAGATGGTGGACTCGTGTCTACCATTAGGATGGTAGACACGGGCCAAAACCAATGAACATTAACTGTTCTCTAATGAACATCAACTATTCTCCAATGAACATTAAGTGGATCACGAAACCAATGAACATCAACTCGTTTTCTAATGAACATCGATCGATTTTTGCTCTTATACAATACAATGAACAAAACAACATCCTCAATGAACAAACTAAGCAACATGCGTAAGAAATTAGAACAAAAGAACAACACACGGGACTCAATGAACATATGAACAAAGAAGAAAAAAAAGATGAACATAAAGAAAGAAAAATCGATCGATGTTCATCAAGCAATGATTGATGTTCATTGGTTTCAAATCACTTAATGCTCATCGGAGAACAACCGATGTTCATCGATTTCGCACGTTTTATGTGTTTTGGGGCTGCGTTTTTGCCGCTGTCTACCATCCTAATGGTAGACACGAGTCCACCATCTAATTTGCGAATTGCTAGATTGTCTCATGAACAAATCAAATTTCAACCCAATAATAAACATAGTTTTTGGTGCGCTAACCCCAAAAGTCCCAACTCCCAACCGACTAAAAAGAGTAAAGAGTGACCTGCATCACATCAAACTCAAGGCTTTTAGTTTTTAGCATTCACTGAATCACACTTCCACTAACGCGCCACCAATGTCGGCGGTGAAACCACCGCTATTATCATCTTCATCTTCATCTTCTTCCATGCTCACTATTCGAGGATCTCTGCTAACCCTAGCAATTCTAACTCTGTTATCCTTCACTTTTCTCTCTCTTAAATCTCTCCATCCTCCTTCTTCCTCCTCTTCCACCACCACCACCGTACCAATTCTCTCTCATCGAATTTCTTCGGACGAAAAACATGAGGAGAGAGAAGAGATGTCGGAAGTTTATCATTCGCCGGAGATCTTCAGCTTGAATTACGCGCAAATGGAGAAGAAATTCAAGGTTTATATATACTCCGATGGTGATCCCAATACCTTCTATCAAACTCCGAGGAAGCTCACTGGAAAGTATTCAAGTGAAGGTTATTTCTTCCAGAACATTCGAGAGAGTCGCTTTCGTACTCAAGATCCTGATCAGGCTCATCTATTCTTCATCCCGATTTCTTGCCATAAGATGCGTGGCAAGGTATGCTTTAGTTTCATTTTTCGTCTTTTATGTTGGTTCAAGTGTTTAATTTGGATTGCAACTCGTTATTATCTGATAATTGGACCTGTTTCTGGATCAAATGGTTTGGAATTTGAACAATTTACTCAACAGTAGATGATAAGAACGAAATTATACTGAACTCATTTTCACTGATTTAAACTGATTTTTGCTGATTTAAACTGATTTTTGCTGATTTAAACTGAATTTGCCGAGTAAAGTAGAAGTGAACAGGGCCTTAGCGTGTTAGGAAAGTGAAAACTTGTCAATAAACACAATGAGATTAGAGACAACGCGTGATAATCAGCTATTTAGCTGGGAGAATTGGGATATAATGGCTAAATTTGTATCATTTGTAGCTTATAGAAGAGAGAATTGTTGTAGTTTGTGGTGACGCCAAGTTCTACTTGTGGTAAGAACAGTATGGCTGTACAAGAAGAGGAAAAATGATTGGAAATATAGAACGCTTACGCAGTACTCATGGACACTTATGCACGGACAGTCTTCATGCGACTAGTTCAGTAAAATACAATGAGTTTACCTGTTATTTGTTTGTGTTTGTTTCTACTTTGTGAGTATTGTTTTATTGGTTGCAGATAATGTCGAATTAAGGCAAATGTGTTCATATGCTACTGTGAGACTTCTAATGTCCTTTGTGTATGCCTATAATGTGAGTCATGATTAGTATATTATACTATGCAGGGGACTTCATATGAGAATATGACTATAATTGTCAAGGACTACGTTGAGAGTTTAATAGCCAAGTATCCTTACTGGAATAGAACGTTGGGAGCTGATCATTTTTTGGTCACTTGTCATGATGTTGGAGTGAGGGCGTTTGAGGGGTTGGAATATCTTATAAAGAATTCGATTCGAGTCGTGTGCTCCCCGAGCTATAACGTAGGATTCATCCCACACAAAGATGTTGCTTTGCCTCAAGTACTACAGCCCTTTGCTCTTGCTGCTGGAGGAAATGATTTAGAAAACAGGTAGGTGGAACTCTATCAGTGATTTGTCTTTTTTTTTTGTTGTTGTTGTTGTGAGCATACAGCATCTTTGTTTGTAGTCTTATTGCTCCAAACTTGAAGGAAGTATTGGCATGTGCTTTTATTTTTGCCTGGTTATCAATGGACTCTTGCTATAAGGGTTCTTGAAGCTTATGTAGTTTGTCTCCGGTTCATTAGGATAATGTTGAGACAGTAACTAATAAAAAGTTCGTTCTTATTGTGGGGCTCCAATCATGGCTGATCAATAAATGATCTAATCCAAATCAAAAAAATTCAAGGTGTATGAATGTGTAATATATTCATTCATTACTTCCCAAAATTTTCAGTCAACTAGCTGCTATGTTAGTCAGGCTCTTTATTTTACCTTAAAGTACTAGTGTCGGATACTCAAGTAACTCAACACTCAGACATGACTCATGAGTGTGGACTGTGGACACTTCAATGCTTCATTTTAGGTTAAAATTATGGAGATCTTTTATAAAGTACCCTAGTTCGAGTGTTCGACACTTGGACGCACACTCGTGTCCGAGTAACATAAAAGACTAGCTCAGCTTTGGAAAAACATTTATTGATTTTTTGTCCTCAAGGCTTTGGCTCATTACAAATGAGACTGCAGTGGGTTTTGCACTTGCTGGTGTGATGGAATTCTGAAAATATTCAATTGCTACTTGCTAGTAGAGATCTAATTTATGCTCTAGTGTTATCTTGATATAAACAGATGTGGAACAACATGATACGTGAAGAAACAGCATGTGCTGTTGAGTTAATGTAGTGTAGAACTGATATTGTGATTTTACATAGAGCTCAGATCTTTTTATGTGAAGTTATGATGATGAGGCTGGATTACAGACTTATAGTACACCCATAAAAGAGAACGAGTACTGGACCACTTATAGTTGAGTTAATGTAGTGTACAACTGATATTGTGATTTTACATAGAGCTCAGATCTTTTTATGTGAAGTTATGATGATGAGGCTGGATTATAGACTTATAGTACACCCATAAAAGAGAACGAGTACTGGACCACTTATAACTTCAAGTGAGCTTCCATTTTCTCTCCTCACCACTAATGTGTGACAACATGCACGACACATACATGGGTCTCAATATAGGTTGCTAATGGCTAGCAGGCAGGAAATTCTATTTTTTCTTTATGCTCCTTCATATTAGAACTCGGTGTATATTTTTTTAACAAGGAAAATATATAAATAGTGGAAAGAACCACTCTATATATTCTAGTTTAACAGGTTTTGGTTGCAAATAAAGAATATAAAATAGGCAGACAGCAGCTTGTGAATACGGAGAAGGGATAGGGCAGGGGTATTTGTTGGATTCTGCATCTGAAGTTTCTCATATTGCTTCCTGGGTGACTTTTTTCTGTCCAGGTGTAGGCATGTAGTGAAGGACTAAAAGTCACGTTAAACTATATTGGGTTGCTACTCTGTGTGGTTCCATCTAAATTGACTGATTGCACATTTTTTTTGAGCCATTGGCTAGAGATATGACTGCATGATTTTGGGCCTTGGAAAATCCTGCCTATGGCAGGATCTATTGTGGTCTTTTGTTGCTATTGGAGTCATTATTGAATAGTTTATCTGAAACTAAGAGAGTACAATATGCAGGACAATTCTTGGATTTTGGGCTGGTCATCGTAACTCCAAGATTAGAGTTATCTTGGCAAGAGTATGGGAGAATGACACAGAACTTGATATTTCAAACAACAGAATCAGTAGGGCTACTGGGCCTTTGGTATATCAGAAGAGGTTCTACAGGAACAAATTCTGTATATGCCCTGGTGGCTCCCAAGTTAACAGTGCTCGTATTACAGATTCTATCCATTACGGTTGTGTTCCTGGTAAGTTGTTTGTCTTGTAACTGTATATGAAGTTGCGGGGATGGTTAATCTTGATTGCACTCACTTAATATATATAGGACAATAGTGAAACCTGGATGTTTGGTCTTGATGACTTCATGTAGTTTCTGTATACAACATCTTTGTTTTCAGATGACAGTTTCTAGTTAATCGACTGTTGGCTGCACCTTATGCAGAGACCTCACTTGAGAAGTTTTAACTTTTTGTAGTTTGTTTTTTCTTTCTGCAGTGATTTTATCTGATTACTATGATCTGCCTTTCAATGACATTCTTGATTGGCGAAAATTTGCCGTTGTGCTGAGGGAGAGAGACGTCTACCAGCTGAAGCAAATTCTCAAGGACATACCAGACGCAGAATTTGCACGCCTTCATATGAATCTGGTCAAGGTAAGGTTTTAAGATTTTATAATTATACTTGTCCTTAGTCCTTACAACCTTAATGTCACGAAGAGTGCTTGCTCATTTGTTTATTTTAGGGTCATACATTAGACTCTACTCCCTGTGACTTTCTTTGTTAACTCTGATGTTTATGATTCTTGACATTTCAAATTAGAGAAGGGGGGCGATGATGGTGGAATTATAAATGGAATAATGTCTTGGTTGAGAGAAATACATTTTCTTGGAAAAGTAGTTTTCTCAATTTCTATTATGTTCTGTAAAAGGTGGAAAATAGTTTTTCCAAGGATGAAAAGCAATTTCCTTCCAAAGGAAAGAATGCCACATTTTCATCTGTATTCCTTACCTTCCTCTTTCTCCTCTCCTTTCCTCTCCGTCCTCTCCCCTCCAAGTTCAAATTCCCTTTTCTTTCTAACTTTTCTTGCAAGGAAAAACAAAAGTAAGTTGCAATTATTTGTTCCTTTGGGAAATGTGTTTCATGGAAAACATTTTCCTTTCCGTCCAACTAAACCAAGCCTTGGTGTTTTATGATATCCTCTCCCTCACTTGATTTTTAGAAAAAATCTATGTTATCCGGACTTTTCATTTTACTTCAGGTATGTGTGTCCGATCCTCGACACTGTGAACAGAGTAAGGAAACCTAAGAAATTCATCATACGCCATAATCATGCAAAAGATTTCATTAAAAGCCGAATCGGACACGTGGACACTTGCCCATGTTCGGACAAGTGCTTGAATCCTGAGTAATATAGGCGAAAATGTGTGGACCTTTGTGATCATCATTGCTTTAGTTTCAACTTAATTAGGCTGGTATAGATATAAGTATCTTCTAAGGGCTGAAATAATTCTATGCCTTCTATTAGGTCCAAAAACATTTTCAGTGGAATACGCCTCCTATCAAGTATGATGCTTTCCATATGGTTATGTATGAGCTCTGGCTACGACATCATGTGATCAAGTACTGAATCCCATTTCGACGTGAAGTACCTGAGTTGCTTTCATATACGTTTTGTACAATCCAAAGATTTCCGGACCACTCGTGAAGATCAAAGGAAAGTGCTGCTAATTCTGTAGTTCTGTAAATTATGACCTACTGTTTTGTTGCACGATAGTAACTCTTTCCTCCATGAAAGTCTGAAGATAATTAATATACGTAGGGTATGTCAAATTTTGGAGGTTTACAGCATTATTCATTCAATTTGTAATTCTTTTTCACCTGTAATTTGTTATATCTTAACAAGAAAAATTCGCAGTATCAACCATTCAATTACAACAGATCAGATGCAGGAGAGGTGTTGAAATTGGTGGATTGCATATGATTTGCAACTACCACTTTTTGTCACGTAAATGCTCTATAATCTGAATGCTCATACCCTGCGTTCTCTCAACTCCATAATCTGAAATTGGAACTTAATTTTACGTTACTCTTGGATCTTGCGTAAAAGTTGAGGATTAATTCAATGTCAGAGCTAACTCTGAATGCTCATACCCTGCTTTCTCTGTACCCCACCTTCCTTTTGTTTAAAATTGAGCTACTTCTTTTTGCATAATTATTTATTAGTTTATCAACTTTGGCCTGTTTGTAAAAAGAATGTAGAGTTTAGTTGGTAGAGCTTTGAGCTTCACCTTTTTGTTTAACAGATTCGATCGCAGATTTGACTAACTTTTTACATAAATGTGTTTGGAAAACTTAATTGATTGCTAAAAACCGATGACCCTTTGTTTGTATAAAATGACATTTATGGACTTATTAACTAATATGTTAAGATTATAATTATGCGCAAAATAGTCATTCACACATTCTCTCACCTATCTCTTCTAAAAAAAAGCCTCCAAAAAGGAGCTTTTTTCATTTTGAGAGTTTTCACCCCAAACTCTCTTGAAATTCTCTTTACCAAACCCCCATCTACGACTACCTACAAACATACGCAAATCAACTTCATCCTCTCAGAAGAAAAAAACACCAAATACATCAGCTTGGTGTTGTCAATTGTGTGGTAATCTGTTCTAAGAATTGTTAACGAATACAAAGATGCATGTACCTAAAATCGTCCTGATCTCAGGAGTGACCTCCATATGCCTGGTTAATAAGCAAGGTAGCGCAACTAATATAATGGGTTAGCTCAAATTAAAAGAGCTTTTTAGTGGACATGCCTTTTAAAGGGTAAGGTCAAACTGGTACACTAATAATTTTGTAAGATAAGAAGATAGTAACTAGCTAGTAAGGTGGGTCTGAACATTATCAAGCCCTGATCTGATCCGCATGGCTGGCCAATTTGACCCGTGACCCTGGCCAGATGCCCCAACCCACCCGATAAGAATTTGGAGTAGTCCATTGAGGCCTTGACCTTTTAGTAAGTGGTAAATTTAGTATAGTTGCCATCATATATGAATATGATCATCTTGTTGAGGTAAATTTAGCTATAGCTTTCTTTTCACAAATTAAAGTAAGTCTTTTAAAAAGTAATATAATCTTCAGATTATCTTAGGTGAATCGTACACCATAACTTATGCGGTAACAAATGCTAGCTTCATACCATTTGAGTTCTGTTTTGATGTTATTTTGTCATTTGATGTCCTCACTCCTCATATCATTTCTGACTTGTTTCATGTCATTCCACTTTTGTTTGATGTCATTTATTTCATATCATTTTGATTTGTTTCATGTCATTTCACTTTTGTTTGATCTCATTTATATCATATCATTTCTAATCTGTTTCATGTTATTTCAATTTTGTTTGAATTCATTTGGTCTTATGTGTCATATCATTCTTATCTGTTTCATATCATTACTGTATAGTTTGATGTCATTTTGCCATTTTAGATTTTGTTACACAATAAGTTTATAGTGTAATCTTTTACATCCAAGAGGCTTTCTATAATCTTTGGTTCTTTGACATGCCTAATATCACGCATGATATATATATATTATAATTGTTGCAGTTTTCTAAATTTATCAATACATTTCAAGTTAGCTTAATTATGAATTGAAGTTCAAATAAAATAAATTGGTCGGTGATCTATACTAATATATTAAAAGGCAAGCCTAAACAAGGAACGGTGCCACGTGACGCTCTCCCTAAGAGAGTTTTACTCCATGTAATCCACAACAATAAAAAAATTTAGAAATTGCGTAAGATAGGGTTCGATCCCGATACCTCGCAACATATACTAAAGTTTTAACCACTGCACTGTATAATATTTAGTGTTATCATCTTAAAGATAATATTAATAAATGAAAATTTTTCCTTACTTTGACGTAACCCGGCCTAATAACTAGTTTATATTATGAAAAGGTGGTGCATGATTTGCATTATGAACATTGTTATGCTGCCTTAAAGTATCTTCCTCTCGGTCAAAACTACATATATCTTACTTTTTTGCCCCACTATGATGTACTCCTAATTAGCGTAACATATTGAAACAAGAAAATTTATGCTATTTTTTTTAAATGTATATGTCATGCTCTTGTGTTGCCATGGCTTCTTGTAATAGAATTGGTTGTTTTGCCTTCCTAAACCATAGCTCCTTCCTCTTAGTCCCTAATTCCTTGGATGAGGATTTTTTCTTTTGGGCCATGCCCTAGGAAATGGGACTAATTTTGGGCCCAACCGTCTCTTGTTTTCATGTTGCTCTTTTTGTGAAAATATTGAAAATATGAACTTATGTCTTCAAATACATGTCATGTTTAGCTTTGAAGATCAAACTTATAAAATTTATACTGTGAATATTCGCCAATACTAACATTGAAATCTTATGACTTTAGTCCTTCTAGATGCATTTCAATCAATATAATGTCTTCAAATAATTGTCTTATCAACGTATCAAAGTTGAGTTCTTTATTATTATGGAATTAATTTATGGTCAAAGTAGTTGTATGGGTATAACCCAAGACGTTAACGGACATCCCCGAGGAGTCCGCGAACACAATGACGGACGCAAACATGTAAACGTCGCCTACAGCTCTAGCAAGTCAGTTCACTGAAGTGGTCTGACAACGTTGGCGGTCGCCTAACAAGACATAGAGGAATTTCCCTTCGTCGGCGCACTACGTCGTACACGCTGTAAAAGGATTATGCACCCGTCGTAGGAATAAGATTTCTATAAATACCCCACTAGTACCATTTTGCGTGACTTTTCTCTCACACTCACAATTCTTATCTCTCTCTACTTTCTCTCTCAAATCCTATTTGGACACGTGCCGACTTGAAGAATTGGAGGGGTTTCCTCGCATCCCGAGAGGGTAGTTTACGTTTGCTTCTGTGCAGTTATTCACCAACGGACGCCAACTCCAATCTTTGGCGGACTCTTCTCAAGACCGCCAACCGTTCTACAACCGGAATAGTAGTGAATTGGATACTAGTTTGTGAAAGTCGAATAAGACATTTATCTGAAGACGGATGGTGTGTATTTTGATGATATAAGACGATACAGAAATAGAAGGAATCCAACTCTCTGCCATTTCAAAAATCAAAATTCATCATAATTCACGACAAATTATTAGAAAACCTGAATTAGAAAGATACTCCGCTAATAAGCTATGAGTTAGTCTCTCGATAAATAGAAAGAATTTGGATAACTTCAAAGGCCAAATTGCTAGATAGATATTCTAATATCTACCTTTTGACTATATGTGTATTTAGCCGCATTTTTCGCATAAAAGTTAACCGAATCGAACCGAATCGAACCGAAATGAACCGATTGCAAACCGAACCGAATTGAACAATCAATCGAATCAATTGAATCAATTGAATCGAATCGAATCAATTAAATTATAACTAATAGTAATGATAATAATTTATGAACTGAACTGAACTGAACTGAATTGAACTGATTGCGACTGAACTAAACTGAATTGAACTGAACTGAACTGAACTGAACTGAACAACTGAACTGAAAATAAGCTGAGGAGAACAGGCCCTTAGAAAAAAAAAGCTAGCAACATTTGGATATTTTAAAAGATTTTAAATTTACCATTTGGGTATTTCCTTTAAAAAACTTTGGTGACATATAGTTATTAAATAAAACTCTCTTAACTATATAAATCCTTATTTTGACCGAACATTGTTTTCGAACACTTGTATTATACAATTATTTTTTATAATATAAATATAACATAGAAGCTTCTTCATTTACTTCTTATTTTTCTTTTATTTTTCTTCTTTATCAAAATCCATCATAATTCACGACAAAGAAGGTATGTTGTTCCTATGTATGGAAAGATTTAAAATAGGAACAACATAATTGAAGTTTCTCAATGGGAATACAGGAACAACAAAAGAAAACAGAGAGAGTACCATTTTTCATTTTCTCACTCATTTTTTTCCCATTATGTCCATTTCTACGAATAGTTTTTACATGTAAACATTAAATATTCACACTTTCTTAGTAATGTTAGAGAGAAATAATAGTCAAAAAAGTAAAGTTTTGATAGAATAATTTTGGGCAAATCTTTTACGATTTTCCTTACAACATCTTTTAGAAGAGTCTTTTGGAATGATAATTGAGGTGCACAAAAAATAAAAAATAAATTTCTATTATTTTTGTATTTTGTTAAAAAATTACTTCTTTTTATATGTTAATAATATTATTCGACATTTATTTGGGATATTTATCATCGACGTCAATAAATCAAAATGTAGGGGAAGAGAGAATAAGTAAAAAAAATTATACTAAGAAACACAAATAAAATTGAAATCCATAAAAGTTCAAATGTTCAGTGGAACCTTTTAAAAGTTGATCATTTGACAATTTTGTTGAATTTTTTTCTAAAAGGGTGTATTTTAAAATACTCATTTGACAAATTCGCTGTTAGCTGAGCTTTATAAAATACCCAGATGTCATCGAAATTTTTCAATAAACTCATATGATAAAACAGGACTTTCTGAAATACCCTCATGTCACTAACTTTTTTTTTAATACCCACTTGATTAAATGGTGTATTTTAAATACCTATTTGGCCATTCGGCTTAACTTCGAATTTATAGAAAAAAAATGTGATATGATCGATAAGTAAGTACAACTTTCATAGGCAATTGTATTTCCCCAAGAAAAATATCCATCTCAACGTAGTTAGTTATTACAAACACTATTACAAAGAGCTCTAGCTTGGACAAGGCTTGAGTCGGTGCGCCAATACGGCGTCATAATTTCCAGATAAGTTTGTTCTTTGTATTTTACTACAAGTTCCAACCATAGTTCCCAAATGAATTAAAGAAGGTATGCACCATGCACATCATAAGGCAAAACGAGTAGAAAAGAAAAGAAACTACTCACGAAATGGAGTGTCAGAATAAATTTGTGGAGAAATCATTCCGAAATAGGAGTACCAGCATGTAGGCATGCAACTATTACAAAACCAACGTTGAATAACGCCAACGTGGAGGTGACTACTACATAATTCAACTGATTTATACTTGGAGGCTTAGCTTGTAGCCATGTAGGTTTTGACAACTGGCAGGAAATTATTAGTTGTGGGTAATAACCTCTTCAATTTGCTTATCGTAACATCACCGATATTTTCAGTTGATAGCTCTTGATTTATAAAGACAGTCCACAAAATTTTGCTCATCTAAGAAATCATCATGTCATTTCTTGATATTGATGTTTTTCGAGTAGATCACATCGATAGTTATTCTTCATATATATATAGAAGGGTCGGGAGGTGGTGGGGGTGAGGTGGGGGGCTGACGGGAGGTGGTGGTAGTGGTGGCTAGGTGGTGGTTATGGAAGAAGACGTAAAATAGAAGGGTCGCTACGCCTGGAATTGAGATGGTCGCCGAAAACGGTAATAGGCTTCATCTCGCATAAAAAATTAAGTTCGTGGTTTTTTTTCAAAAGAACGCTTTAAAGGTTTTTTTCACAAAATCAACTTTTAAAAGTTTTTTTAAGAAATTTTCCTTAAAAGTATGACATTTGGTACCATAGTTCTAATTGAAAAAAAAAACAATAAGATAAATATCAACTATATATAGATACGGTTGTAATAAGATATAGGTGACATATTCTTATAATGTAATGAGTGTGTGGATGACTTAACAACTTGCAAATCTATCTATCAAATATACTACCTCTGTTTTTTTAGTTGCAACATTTGTTTTTCAAGATTATTCATCAACCAACTTTGTTAAGAATCTTGCACCATTATATAAGAAAAAACATAGTCAAGTGGACTTGTTAGATTCGTCTCAATGCGATGATTCCAAATATCAAATTTTTATAATTTTTACTTACACCCAATATGAGATATTAATGTTCAAATAAGTGTCTCGGTAAATGTGAAAAAACAAATGTTGCAACTAAAAAAAACAGAGGAAGTATTAGAAGACGTTTTTAACAAGGGACTATTGATGACATGTTCCTAATTTCTTTTAAGATATTATTTTCAAACTCAAACTTTTAAGTTTTTTTTTTACTTATCACGTATAACGTCAATTTTTCAATTTCTTTCTGGACTAAATATACAAAACAAAATGAATTATGAAATTTATACTTCCTCCGTTCCGAATTAAATGCAACAAATCCACTTTTTCACTATTCACACTTTTCATTTTGACTAAGATTTGTGAGTTATACATAATGATAAACATAGTCAAGTGGATCTTGTTAGATTCGCCTCGTGATGTACTTTCATAAAATGTAATTTTTATAATTTTTACTTATATGTAATTATGGATATTTGTGGTCAAAATAACGCCGACACGCGTAAAAGTGATTTGTTGCATTTAATTCGAAACTAGGAAGATATAATACTATATTTGTATATCAGAATTGATCCGAAGCATCGTGTTGACCAAAATACTAGTTATTGAGTCATTTCTCTGTCAAATATCATGATACATCCTGTCTCATACTCTCATCTAAAATTTAGCTAATCATATATTAGGCCTTAGGGTCACTAGATTTGGAGGCCCGCCAAAAGAATAAAAGTTCGCTAAATATTATTCGAACTAGCCAACTAGGTTAGTTAAAGATAATCTAGTAAATCTACAATCTTAATGACGATCGCATTTCCGATTTGAATGCTATTTAATATTTATGACTAAGCAAACTCTGGCCTCATACGATGGAAAGCCATAAAACGTTTTCCTTGACTACATGCATGTAATGTTTTCTTTTCTTTCTTTTTTTTTTTCTGTTAGCGACTTACATGTAATGTTTAAAGCACTATAATTGGTCCTGGCCAGACGTTCGCCCCTTAGCCCCAATTAAAATCAATTTTTTAACGAGGTGGGTGGTGGCAAGTGGCAGGGGGAGGTAGATGGTGGCAGGTGGTGGTGGAGGGTGGCGAGTTGTGGAAAAAAGAGAAGGGTAAAATAGTAAATTAATAGTGGGTCCGAGGCGATTTTAAGAAATTTTAGGGCGATGTTTAACAATCTCTTGTATAAAAGTAAGTAATAATTGAGACGAATCAAACAAGACCCCACATGACTATATTTTTTCTTATAAATTGAGAAGATTCTCTCTAAGTATGAATAGTGTCAAAATTTCAAATGAGAAAGATAAAAAAAAAACAAAAGGAGTATCATTCTAGTTAAATAATCCTTTAATTAATATTTTTAGCCCATGCATTACACCAAACTAACTAGTTGTTGGCTCAGGGGATGCCCTATGTCTTATATGAATATATTATTAAATCAAGTGAATTAAAAAATTGTTATATATAGTTGTTTATTGTTTATTATTGCAATTTTATCTAGATTATAATTAAACTTGATATGTTTTTTATCAAAATTCTGCACATAATTGGTTAACCCACAATTAAACAAACTAAATTTTAAAGTAATTTACTTGATTAGCTTTAAGGTGGATTTATTATTCTTCACTGTTACGAAATTCTTTCCACAATGAATTGTACGTAAAATTACCAGAAGATGTTTTCTTGATTAAGTTTTGTGACCAACAAAATTCAGCCGGTTAATTGAAGAATAATGAAATTTAAATTTTGACTTCTTTTATCTTTCTTTATAAACCCTATGTTAAAGTACTAGTAATAAAGAGATTTGGAGTTTAATTGTATTATAAGAGATTGAAGTCTCGAAATAAAATAAGTTACACAATGAAGAGTTAGAATAATCGATGAGCATGAGTTTCTCTTTCTTGCTTACATTGTTAAGATTAGTTGAAATTGGAGTGGTGGTAAAAAAATCTACCTTATTAAACATGAGGTTGTGATTCAAGATTGACGCTAACATTTGCTTGTTTTACTTTCCATGAGAAAATAATAAGTGTTTATGTGTGTACGATGGCATAGCGCACCATGTCATTTGTGAAGTGAATGGTAACACATGCGGGTAGTTTTCCTACTAGCCGGGAGCCCACACATTAATACATATATATTTAAACATATCCACGATTTAGATGGATCCTAATTCAAAATTGGATGACATATTGAGATTTATTGCGGGCCGCCACGTGGATAGAATACGTGTCTGAATTAATATTCAGGGTACTACTAGATTAGAGTCATTAGACTATTAGTATTAGTACGGCAATAACATAGGACGACAAAAACCCAACTTTCCTAGTGCAAGCGCCTAAAACGTTTTCCATGACTTCCATCAATAATTGTTGACGAAAAAGTAAGTACTGATGTCACATCTGTACTAGATGGAATGCAAATTTATAAAAGAAACATTTTTCCCCCATTTCTTTTACTTGCAAGTTTGCAACCTAATAAGTAATAGGTTGACATTTGACAAACAAATTAAAAAAGGATAAAATTAATTCATTACTATACAAGTATTGTTTCATTGCAAATATTACAGCATTTTTATTTGAAGAAAGTCATACAAGTTTTACTAAAAAAACAGGAATTACAAATTCAATATTAAATGTTAAACTTTGTTTTTTTTTGTTAAATGAAAAAATAATTATATTTCAAAACATTCCTAAGTAATGAGTAATATTTTCGGACTATTACTTTGTATTGTATACAATGTTAAGTCACACACCTATTATATTCAAGTTTTTGAGTTTAATTTCATATCGAGTGAAACTTAAGAAGGATTGTTATTTTGTTTTCTTTTTAGTAGATACACAATGAAACCCTTAGACATATCGTCTTTTAGAGATTAGCATAGGTCCTAATAAAAGACAATAACGCATTTCTCCCTTCCCCTTTTCTTCCTTCCCTCCTTCACCCCTTTTATGCCATATATATAATGCAGCCCCTAGTAGGCCTGAATATGCCCTTCCCCTTGTAAGACGAGCAATGCCACCATTAGACAAAATCTAAGATAACCTCACATAATTATGTTTTTATTACGTATTAATCACATACGATGAGTAAAGTGCAATATGTAAATAATGCAAAATACAACCTGTAAAATTAGAAGCGAACTGAGGAAATACTAAGTATATAGCATTAACCTATATATGCATACAAACCCAAATAGAAAAGTAAAAAATAGAAGTAACATTTTGGACTACTCTATTTTGTTTTGATTTTGGGTCAAAGGGATTCTCGGATTCAAGGGTGAGGGGGGAAAAGAGTTCTATCATAGGATTCCAAAGTAAATGGAATTCCTTAAAACTCCAAAGACTGGAAGTTAAAAGAGGGGGTCCAAAAAAAGTTAGGAATCCTCTAAAAGTTTCATTCAAAGTGAGTGAGCGTGGGAGAGGAAGGATTAGGATTTCATGGTTGGGACTGGTTTTCTCCGCTTTTGAAAATCGGAGACTTGTTCGAGATCTAACAATGGTTAGATCTCAATTTAGCTTGGTAATGGTAATGTCAACCATTGCCTTGGCAAACTTACATCTGAAGGCGGCTCCCCGGTTGGTGAAATTAGGGGTTCATAGCATGTTAACTCAATTGAGGTTCTCCTACCAAGAGGAGCAACCCAAAAGACCCTTTCAAAAGGGATTTGAGTCACAAAGGAATGTGACTCTGTTTAGTATCATGAGCCGAGAATTCCAAGTGACACAAGGTCACTGGAGTTGCTCATGTGGCGAGTCCCAAATCTCGCTAGTTCTTGGTTGTCCCGGGTGGAAGCAATACTCTCCTCCCACTACTTCCATCCGATTCGTTATACCCAGTTTATGCAAGCTGTTTTGATCAAAGGTTCTACCAGGTCTCATATGTTAACCACTATGAGAGTTTTCATGAAGATCACCAAAGCAATGAAGGCCTCCAACTCAAGCAAGTTTTTACAAGTTTAAGGTTATTAAGTTCTGGTAGTTGTAATTTGTTTTTAATTTCGCCGCTAAGTATTGTAAGGGTCACTAATGACCCAAGCTGTGTGTAAACTCTCTTTTATTTATGCAAATTCAGCCAGTGTCAAAAAAAAAATTGTTCATTTAATTTAAGATTTTGCTCCACATGTAATCTGTACCTAACTGATTATATCATGTTTAACCTCAACAAAAAAAATGATTGGATCATACACTAAGGATTTCTTTCATGCTATTTTATTAGAGGACGAGTAATGTTATTAATACTTGTATATGTGGCAAACCAATAAAGGAGTAGGAGAGTTCGCCTGAGATACAGGTCCAAATGAAGCTTTCATACTAAAATCAATTGGTAATAGTAGAGTTCCTTCTTTTAGATTATCATATGTTTGTTTGTTTTTCTTTTCTCCACCGCGAGACAACTCACATGCGCACAACAAACAGCGCTTAACATACACCTATATATAACTGTATGTCCTCCTCACCTAGATTCTATAAATTCAATCCTCATTGCTCTTTTGCATCGGACCAATATCTCCATACAAAGAGACCAAAGTTAGCTGCTGCAATGGCCGTAAGAGGAGCTGTTACAGCAACCTTAACTCAGCAAACATGTTTAATGTCACTTTCAAGAAACAAAACCCACCCTAAACAGGTTTTTGCGTGTATCTTTCTTCTTTAACTCTAATATAAGATTATTGTGATATGTGAAGCAACATACTGTTATGTTTTGAAGGGTAACAATGTAACATACTGTTATGTTAAGCATGTTTAAATGGTGGTTTAATTTTGCAGATTTCGGTCAGAGCTTCCGCAAATGGTTCATATAGCAAGGATCAAAGTAACAAATTAATAAGGAAAGAAAAAGATGGTTGGAAAATTGAATTCACGGAAGAAAAACCACCAACTCCATTGTTAGATACTGTTAATTACCCTGTGCACATAAAAAACCTATCTACTCAGGTAACTCAAATATTTTAGTTTCTGCTCATTTTAATTCTTATCTCTCCCAGTACGGAAACGGTTGTTCGAATTTAATGGAGTAGTTATAGTTCTTCTAGTTCTAGCCCAAATCATATAGTTTTTCCTGCTTTAAATATGAAGGTCGTACTCTTGTAATCTTGTTATCTGAATTCTGAAGTGCTTCTACTATATGGTTTGGCCTAGTGGTGGACATCCACTTGTGCATATGCTCCCAGGCGGTTCGTAACACATGTGGGGTGTGGTGTGTGACTATTACGAAGATTTTACTTTTGTTACTTGAAGTGCTTTCACTATGTGGTTTGTTATAGAGGTGGGCATCAGACATGTCCACACTATTGGTCGGTTCGTGTTCGTGTTTGTGACACGTGCGCATGTGGTGTGTCGTGTACTCGTGTGTCGACTATGAAAATCTTACTTTTGTTGTTTGAAGTGTTCACGACTAGACCTAGGCATGGGCCGGACCGGGCCCGTCTCACGGGCTCGGTCTCGGGCTTGAGGAAATGGCGTGCCGGGCCCGAACCCGTGAATGGCGGGCCGTGCCGCGTGCCGTGCCGGACCCGAAATTTCCAGATTGTGTCCACGGCCCGGCCCAGCCCGCGGGCCGGGCTCGTGCCTCCCGCCGTCGGCCTAGCCCAAGTTTTATGTTGTTTTTTTGGATTCTTGGCAGCTTTTAGGCTAAAAAAACAAAGAAAAGAAGCGTTCGGCCTACGGGCCATATAGGCGGGCTCGTGCCGTGCGGGCTGAAATAAAATTTCTTGACCGTGGCAGCCCACAGCCCACGGAGCGGACAACGGGTTGGGCCGGGCCTTAAGCGGGCTCGAACCGGGCCCGGCCCATGCCCACCTCTATTCACGACTTCATGCTATGTGGTTTGGTGAATTGGTGTCAATTTTTTCCTTGATAAGAAAAAGAGAGCTCTTAATTTGGTTATTGGTTTGGTTATTGTTCAGGATCTTGAACAACTTTCCGCGGAGGTTAGAGCTGAACTTGTGTATACAGTGGCAAAGACAGGTGGGCACCTTAGTTCAAGCTTAGGGGTGGTGGACCTAACCGTGGCTCTACACCATGTCTTTAACACTCCAGAAGATAAGATCATATGGGATGTTGGTCATCAGGTGAGAAAAAAAACTGAATTTTGACTTTTCAACATGATCATCCAAATATTTGATGTTAGACTAGAATTATTTATCATCAAAAGCAAAGTTTATGACAAAATGAAAGTATAACAAATTTTGCAGGCATATGCACACAAGATATTGACAGGAAGAAGATCTAAGATGCACACCATAAGAAAGACGTCAGGCCTTGCAGGGTTTCCCAAGAGAGATGAGAGCACATATGATGCTTTTGGTGCAGGCCATAGTTCTACTAGCATTTCTGCTGGTCTTGGTACGTTGTATACTAATATTTACCTCACTTTATATCTAATAAGAAAATCGGTGCGTTACCAAGTAGTGTGGAGTGTAGACTGTAAGTTGGTAAGGAATGTAATCCCTACCAGCTACAATTCTTGAGGTTGGGCTTTACTTCCAAGTGCATGTATTAGGAATATTACGGATAATAAAGATATGATAATAATTCCTAAGATAATAATATATGCTAAAGATATTATCAAATCTTTCTTATTTGTAATATTCCTAATAGCATGGCTTGCAAAGCTGTATTAGGCTAGACCTATTAAAAATCGATTTGGCACGAATATAAATAGTTTTAACCAAAAGATTGTAACCCGAAACTTTATTGGATCCAAACTCGATAACGCAAGCTAGAAATTCCCGACTCAAAACCAACACAACTTAGTTTTGACTTGCCGGACATAAAAACAATTAGAAATGCAACATTTTGATTTTCATACTTGCCAATGCAATTTTTTGACTATAAATACCTTTTTCTTTTTGGTGTAAAACTATAAATACCTTTAATTATCTATTATTAGTAAATATTATAAAAGATTAATATCTTGATTCTTGAAAATATACATTAAGGCAAGTCAAGCAACATATCATGTACAAACATTGTTTTTATATATTCGTAAAAGATAGTGATAAAAATAGGTTTGTAAATGGTTTAAAAACATATTGTTGCATGCTTCTACAATGGTAAACAAACTTATACGGACCTGTTCCACACTAAATTTAGTGTGGACCTAATACTCATATATTATATATATACATGTGATTTATGGAGAAAAAACGTCACTATGTTAAAAAAAATTAATGGGTATAAAAGAGAAAGAAATATAGATTGTAAAGGTGGCTATATGAGAAGAAAAGTTTATTACGTTATAAAAGTCGTAACTTTCATTATAATAAACTCACGTAAAAAGAGTGACCGTATGAAAACAAACAGTCACTATGATGGTAGATTAGTGTAACACTAGATTGTAAAAGGTGACTATATGAAGAATAAAAAGAGTCACTGTGTCACATTGATGGTTTTTAACATACTAATATTAGTGTACACTAGGTCCACGTAAGACTAACTCGTTGGTTTTAGCATGTCTTTTGTTCGACTTAATATCCTGTAGAATTTGTTTCGTAACTAAAATAACAAAAACTGATTTCCATAAAATAAATTAATAATAGATATTTGACCCAACCTAAACCCGAATGCTTTGGGTCTTGAACGAGCTTTATTGGACTTGAACACAAAATCAACTAACTTGAGTAAACGATCCGAATACATCCAACTCTAACCAGCCTCAACCGACCCGTTTGCCAAGTCTACTTACCAGAGCTTCCAAACCAATAGATCAGTCTTTCTCCTTGCAGTATCTAAATAAAGAAAGATGCATGTCATTGTATTAAGGAAGCGTAACAAATATGCAGGCATGGCAGTTGCAAGAGATCTCTTAGGCAAAAAGAACAATGTTATCTCAGTTATTGGGGATGGAGCAATGACTGCAGGGCAGGCATATGAGGCTTTAAATAATGCAGGGTATCTCGACACCAACTTGATTGTGGTTTTGAATGACAATAAGCAAGTCTCATTGCCCACTGCAACACTTGACGGACCTGCCAGTCCTGTCGGTTCACTCAGTAGAGCGTTATCGAAACTCCAAGCATGTCCAGATTTCAGAAAATTACGCGAAACAGCCAAGGTAGTAAACCCAGGAAGAAAAAATTCTTAAATAGTTCATCAGTCTTTTCTTCCACTTGTGGCATCTGAATTTTGTTCCTGTTTCGTCAAGAGCGTGACAAAACATATAGGAGGGAAAACACACATGGTTGCTGCAAAAGTCGATGAGTATGCAAGAGGCATGATCAGTGGTGCTGGATCAACTTTCTTTGAGGAACTTGGTTTATACTATATCGGACCAGTGGACGGGCACAACATGGAAGACTTGATCACCGTTTTAAAGCAAGTGAGAGAACTTCCCGCACCAGGACCAGTTTTGATCCATGTAGTCACGGAGAAAGGAAAGGGCTATCCCCCAGCAGAGCAAGCATCTGATAAGATGCACGGTGAGACTGTAAATGAAACTGTACATCTCATCCAACTAACTTACATTTGATAATTATATCCTCATGTTCAAATTACACAATCTTCTCAGGAGTTGTTAAGTTCGATCCTAGATCAGGGAAGCAATTCAAGTCCAAATCTGCAACACTTCCATATACACGGTACTTTGCCGAATCTTTAATAAAAGAAGCTGAAGTAGATGAGAAAATAGTGGCTGTTCATGCTGCAATGGGTGGAGGAACAGGTTTAAATTATTTCCAAAAGAGATTTTCAGACCGCTGTTTTGATGTGGGGATAGCAGAACAACATGCAGTAACATTTGCAGCAGGTTTGGCTACCGAGGGCCTCAAGCCTTTTTGCACCATCTACTCATCATTCCTACAACGAGGATATGACCAGGTGAAGAATCATGTTTGTCAGAAATGTATATTCCCCTACTTTTGTAAAGCAACTCCCCGGCTAATAACTTGTAGCAAACATGCGCAGGTAATACATGACGTGGATCTTCAGAAACTGCCAGTTAGATTTGCATTGGATAGAGCAGGTTTAGTGGGTGGAGATGGGCCAACCCATTGCGGTGCGTTTGATATTACCTACATGGCTTGTTTACCAAATATGGTTGTCATGGCTCCATCAGATGAAGCAGAGCTTATGCACATGGTTGCAACAGCAGTAGCTATTGACGACAGACCTAGCTGCTTCAGGTATCCAAGGGGAAATGGGATAGGAGTTCCCCTTCCTCCTGGCAATAAAGGAACACCACTTGAGGTTAGCACCAAAAACAAACAATACAATTTACTAATCAGACGATCTCATTCAGCCAAACCACAATTACTTAAACAAAAAACTTTAGAAGTTAGAAAAATAGATACAAAGTTGCGGAAAAAAAAACCTAAAAAGCTATACAAAAGTACTTTAGAGTTGAACAAAATATTAGTGGTTTGACCAAGTCAACGGTCTTACAGAAACCGAGTGGAGAACAAGTATAGAGTTATTTCATACAGAAAACTATTACACTTGCCATGAACTGCTCTAATTATTTTCATCCACGTTTGGTACTTTTAACAGGTTGGAAAGGGAAGAATATTGATAGAGGGGAGCAGGGTTGCATTATTGGGATATGGCTCTATTGTCCAAAAGTGCTTAGAAGCCTCAAGATTGTTAGAATTAAGGGATATAACAGTGACAGTAGCTGATGCAAGGTTCTGCAAACCTCTCGATGGCGATCTTATAAGGACTCTAGCAAATGAACATGAAATTCTCATAATTGTTGAAGAAGGTTCCATAGGAGGTTTTGCATCTCATGTGTCACACTTCCTTTGTCTGAATGGTAACATGGATGGATCTCTCAAGGTACTCATTTTTAGCAATAAAACTGATAATTATTGTGTTCGAGATACTTATCTTATGCTTTAATTTGGACTCACCTCTTTTTATTTTACACAGTTAAGAGCAATTATCCTTCCAGATAGATATGTTGATCATGGAGACTATGAAGATCAGTTGGAAGAAGCAGGATTGACTTCAAAACATATAGCTGCAACTGTGCTATCTATGCTGCGAAAACAAAACGAAGCTCTTACACTCTAAGTCCCAGCAAATTTAAGTGTATATAATATATTCTAATAAAGTCACCTGCAAGTGTAAATGCATATAGTTTGAATCTTCGCGATGTGAGATTGGGTACCAGAACGCAATTGGCTACCTAGTTTTGTTAAATTAGCCAAAAGTGTACCACTTGCATGTTCAAGTTCATTTTTTCCATATCGCAACTTTCGGGAGTGATAGTGAATTAAGTAACACGAAGCTTGACAAAAGAACTCATTTGAGAACTCATTTGAGAAACCAGATAAATGAAATCTAATATACTATTGTGTTTACCGTTGTAAACTTTTTGTCATGAAAAAATCATTTTCCATAGGAAGTATTCTGTCCCAACAAACCTAGCCTACATTCACGGTTAATCAAGCTACAAATTTTACACAGCTACACTTTGGTGCAACGGTGTGGATTTCTTGCCCTTGGACAAGCATCACAAGGCTCGAGGCAACAAGAACCCCAAACAAGGTGAAGCAGATTGAAAATATACTGAGATACGCAAGTACGCAGCATTTGACTATACTAAGAGATAACAAGAAATCAATATGCAACAATATATCATATACGCGAAAACCCCACTTAATCAAAAAATCACCGGTCATTACTAATCAATATGCCAAGGCGCCAACTAATTCATAGTTCACTTGTGCACATGTCAGCCAGATTGTGTAGTACGTAAACACATCGACTAACATAGGACCACTCTCTAGCTTCCTGAACTCATACTCAGTTGGGGACACATCACAAACTTCCGAAATCACAACCTATTTTTGCGAGATATAACCAATTTGAGAACTTAACTCACTTCTCAAGACCTATACTCACACACCTCAAGTCTCACTTGCATGTGTTTACATAAATCACAGCCTCATACATGATTGCCCAATCCCTCATATTAGATATTGCAAATCCCAACATTCTGTGAAACAACCAAGGTATACTGTCCGGCAATCTTCATTCTTCAATGTTTTCTTCTGTTTGTGGCAAGTATATGTGACATTGTATGCTATATTCTTCTATAGTTGAGAGCATCAGAAAGAAAATCGAAGAGAAACACACATACTTGCAGAAAAAGCCGATGAGTATGCAAGATGCTGTTGGACATCAACAGAACACTAGGGGCACAGGGCAAAACCTAATTACTTATGTGAGGAGGGGCAGAAAGGGAATTACACCACAACAAGACAAAAGCTAGAAGAATGCCAGCAAGGTGCAGAATATTCTATGGTCCTGTACCTAGTACTGATTATACCCTGATGAGGTGTCCTCTAGGAAGGTGCAGTAAGAATGAGGGAAGCTTCCTCTGCTCTCTCTCTTAGCAGTATAAATAGGGAGTCTTGTATAAGCTTAGGCATAGAAGAATCTGGATGGTAGTATTGTAGTGGGAGAGCACTCACCTCTTGAAAGTGAGCAAGAGTTGTATTGATCCAGGGCCTAGTTCCCCATTAATATAACCATATATCATTCTGTTTCTGCTAATTTATAGCGTCTTAATCTGGTTTCCAACAGATGCATTATCAGTGTTACAGGTTCTCTATCAAACTCTTTCAGGAATCAGCTCACACTACATCAGATCAGTAGATTGGTACGCCAGAACTAGGACCAGTTTTAATTCACTTAGTCATTAAGAAAGGAAAGAGAGCATCTGACAACATGTATAGTGAGACTGCAGACTGAAACTGAATCTCTTCAGAAATTAGAAAAAAAGTGAATCAACCTTTGATTAATAGCATCAATTTTCTGTTCAGCTAACAACCAATCTTTTCAAGGGTTGGAACGCTTACCGCTAGATGGAAGGAGCAGTTCAAGTCTAGATCCCCAGCACTCACTTTCATGTACAAGGTAGTTTGCGGAGTCTTTAATAAAAGAGGCTGAAGCAGATGAGAAATTGCGGCTGCCCATGCTACGACAGATGGAGGAGCTGGTCTAAATTTATTTTCAGAAGGAATTGTCAGATTGCTGCTATGACAAGGGGATAGTAAAACAACAATGCAGTAATATTTGCATTATGTTTGGCTGCTAAGAGATCCTCATTCCTCCAGCATTCCTGCACTATCCGCTGCTCATCATTTCTACAAGGATTTAATAAGGTGAAACATCGCATTGGTCAGATACATATAAATCACTTTTTTAATGATTTGTTGCAAATAGGCAGGTGATGCATAAAACTGACCTTCAGAAACTGCTAGCCAGAATAGCAATGGAGAAAACAGGTTTAATTGGATGCAGATGGACCAACCCATTGTGGTATCTTTCATATCTACATGGCTTCTTTGCCAAATATGGTAGTCGCAGCTCCATCAGATGAACAGAGCTCATGCATATGGTTGCAAGAATATATTCATGTGGGATCTTGTTACATTCGTCTCAACGAGTGATTTTTTTATAAATATAATTTTCATAATTATTACCAATACAATCAGATATATTTGGTAACAAGTAGATGTATATAAGAAGATTTGTTCTGGTCTGAATATTTCTAGTCTGGTCTGTTGTGATCTATATTTAACAAGAACAAGTAATAATTTCTCTAAATACGGTGAAGTGAACATAGCCTTAGTCCCGACTAAAATTCCTAAAGGTATGGTAGATAAATAAACCAAATCAAGGGACCATAGTAGCATACCATACCTCTTTGTTTATAGCCCTTGCCCAAGGATAATCATGGTTCAATGGTCTTTATACAGCTGCAGCAACACTATAGATACATCAAATAGAAGAGAGCTCAATCCGCAAATACAGTCAAGCGCCCATGCATCTTGTGAGACTGTGAAACACTTGGCCATCTCCACAAGCCAAAATCAACAGAATTATATTCACCAATAATCTTTGCAAGAGCAAACCCCATCCTTAAAATGGTGAAATCGCTTCATATCTCTGGCAACTATCTCTCTTCCAACAACTGTTGTAACAAACTTTATCCAAGCATGGCAATCCCCACAAACCTTAAGATTTTTGTAAATTCTGATGCAGCTGGTCTTCCCAGAGGTCTTCCATAGAGAAAAAGCTATGGCTAGTTTCTCACTGTGGTAGTACAAAGACGTCTCCTTCTCCTTCTCATCCAAGTCCTGTAACACAAACTTAGTAGCCGGAACATATCCCAAATCCTTGACTTTCTTCATTAGTTCCATTATGATGTAATTTATTTCTTTAAATTTTGGGTGGGAGCAATCTCCAGCCCTAAAAGTGTGTACCTCTCCACCTATGATGACCCAGCTCATAGCAGGACTCTTTTTCAATCTATTCTCCCTCATCCAAGACTTCACTCCAATAACCTGGCTCCAGCTACCTTTCGATGCATAAAGATTGGAGGACAGAACTAAACTCCCCTCGTCTTTAGGTGATAGCTCAATTACTTTATTTAGGATCCTCCCTGCCATGGTAATGTCGCCATGGATCCTACATGCACTCAGCAGAGTCCTCCATAGAACAATATCTGGATTGTCAACTTGACTTATAAGTGATTCTGCCTCCTGAAGCCTTCCGGCACGTCCATATATATTTACCATGCAAGCATAGTGTTCCTTAGTTATCCGAATGTTAGAAGACCCAATAAATGTGTCAAAGATGCGACGACCTTCATCAACCAGCCCTGCATTGTCACATGCTAACAAAACACTAACCAGGGTCACGTCATTGGGATCAAGCCCCGTGTCTTTCATTTGTTGAAATAGTTCCAGTGTTTCATGTTCAAAACCATTTTGAGCATAAGCATACATCATTGTGTTCACAAGCACCAAATCACAGTCGAACAAGCCATCAAAAACCAGCCTTGCAAGTTTAACACAACCACACCTCCCATACAAATCAATGAGAGCAGCTCCAATAAACTTATCCAAGTGTAAGCCTAATTTTAGTATAATGGTGTGGATTTGTTGCCCTTGGTCAAGCACTGCAAGGCTGCAGCATGCAACAAGAGCCCCAGACAAGGTGAAACAGTTTGGAATTACTGAGCTACGCATCATTTGACTAAATTTAGAGAGGGCAATTTCTTCTTTACCATTCTGTGCAAGACCAACTATAAGAGATGTCCAAGTCACCAAGCTTGGGTTAACAAGATGCTCGAAAACCTTAAGCGAATCCTCAACCATGCCACATTTAGAGTACATAGTCAGGAGTGAAGTCCGTGGAGAAACGCCAGATTCATGACCACCTTTGATTATAAGGCCATGTATTAACTTGCCAAGGCATAATTCCTTCAAGTTTCCACAACTCACCAATAAGCTAGTAAAAGTGTACTCATTTGCCTTAACTCCTTCCTTAATCATTTGACTCAAAGCCTGCATTGCTTCAAAATCTTGCCCATTTTGAACATAGCCAACAATCAAAGCAGTGAACAAGACCACATCTTTCGCCACAACTCGGTCTGCCACAACATGGGCATTCCTCATCTGACCAAACTTGGCATACATATCAACAAGGGCACTTCCAACAAACACATTCGACACCTCCAACCCCAAAACAACCGCCTTCCCATGAGCTTTTCGGCCATCACAGACAAGTCCCACATCAGAAAACGCTTTAAGAACACAGGACAGTGTAAAATCATCAGGACAAACTCCCTCGAATTCCATTCTTCTATATAAGTCCACAGCTTCAGCACTCCTCTTTTGTCTAATGTAGCACGAAATCATGGCATTCCAAGCAACAACATGTCTTTGAGGCAATTCGTCGAACAGTTGGTGTGCATAACCAAGACCGCCAACTTTCAAGTATGCATTTAACAACTTGTTGCCTAACCTTAGGTGAGGAAAACCGTGATTTACCATGTGGGTTTGAATGTTCCTGATTTCTTCCATAGATTTAGATTGTTGGATGAGAGAGATGTATATGTTTGAAGTTTCTTGAAGATTTGTGTCATGTAAATTCAATGTAGTAGATATAGTTGAATTTCTGTTTGCTTGAGTGAAACCTCTGGTTTGTAAGGCCTGCACAAATTTTGCAGATCTCCATCCTTTTACCCGCCATTTCAGACTAATCATTTGCTACTATGCTCTATGCAACAAACATGGTTCTCTTTTCTAAACTAAGGTGCAAGTGCAAGTTTGCCCACATTGTGTGGATGTTTTACATCAATAGCAAATTTTCATAAATTGCATTTTTGATGTTCATAAATCATACAAGTATATTGATAATGTGTGAAACTCTTTGGGTGTAGGCTTGGTAGATAATAATATCAGCATATAAGAATTAAGAGGTTAATGGTAACACTGATCTGTACAAAATATAAATGACAATTTTGAAAAGGTTTTTGGAAAACAAGAGGGGAAGTACTTATAAAATAACTTTTACATTAACGATACCCCCTCCGACTTTTTTAGTTATATCAAAAAGACTTGTCAAATTTAGCGACACACAACTTTGAGCATTAATATTTTTAATTATGCATTAATAAATTTATAAATAAATATAATATTTTAAAAATACATAGTAAGATAAATTAAAAATATCTCATTTGACTCTGTTTTTCCTTACGTGCAAGATTGTTTGAAGTATGTGATGAATAATATCAAAAGTCAATATGGTTAAAAGAACAAAGAAGTGTCATGAAAAGTAAGCAAAGTTGGTAGTAATAGATAATAATGAGATCAAAAAGAAAGAAGAGGCACTATGATATGATAGATAAGAGAAAAGAAAAGGATTGATGCTATATTTATTATTTGTCTGGATAGTAACTATGGAAAGATTGGGAAGGAAAATGAATCCTTCTTCCATTCTCTTGTCTTGTGTTATATAAAAACAAGAGAATATAGATCCCTACCTTTTTCTTCTCTTCCTTTCCCTCTAAATTTTCCTATCCAAGCACTCTTAAGTCTTAAGGAATAAAATTGCAATCGGACAAAGGGAGTAATATTTTTGGTATAACCACAATATAGGATGTGACGAAAATGAAGAAATGGATTACGAAAGTTCATTCCAATATTCAAAATTTCAAATTATAATCTTTGTAATCGATACTTCATTCTAGAGACCCAAATGTACAACTGGAAGCCCCTGCTTAGTTTCTTCCAAACGTCTCCTTGACAAGCATCCTAAAACTTAACCTCAAGCAGAAGTGGAGTCACTACTAGTCTGTCTTCTGTAGACTTTCCCTTCTAATAAAAAACGATGCCTGTAACTCCAATTTTGAGGTATGTTCACACGACAACTTCATATCACTTTGCAACTTACATTTGCAGAGACACGTCTATATTACAACAAAAGTTAGTAAACTTGTTGTTGCAAGCTTGAAGAGGCCTCTTCTTCAGGTCATGATCAGAAATCATGTTTGCTCATTGTAAAGGCACAAAGTATGCTCTTTGCTGCCAAGGTTTGATTAGGTGTTCCACGTATGATGACCTTACCATCGGTTCCAGGAAAAGGAACATGAACAATGATAGTCGCACCTGAAATCTGATCCACGATACCATTTTGTCAGTGACATCATATCTATACCAATATGCATCAGCTGAGCATTAACACTGAACAACATTACTGCACCGATGAGATCAAAGCAAAGATACTACTAACAGCCTATTTGCTACGTTGTAATTGATAATATTGGTAATGTTTCTCCATTCCCGGATGTATCTGTTTCTTCATAATCTTCCATTACATTAGCACTTTTAGAGGTGGGATTGAGTTTTCAAAAAGGAGTTTCTACGAGAATTAGCATGACACTTTTTTAACAAAATTACTATTACATTCATTACTATTACTACCATATATGATATATCACCAGCTACCAATCATGCCGTAAAAGTAATTGTGGACTTCTTCACAGAATAGCAAAATGAAAGGCCAACTGTAATGGAGTCGAGGTCTAATATATCAAAGTTAATGAAGGTCCCTAGAATAGTGCAGATTTGCAGCTAAAGCCATCAAATGCTCCAGGAAGGAGATGTAGCAGATGGGTTTAGCCACATTCATCTGGAAAACTAGATCCCAGACCTGAAGTGATCTTCAGTTTAGGATGTCTGGAAGGATTTGACAACAAGAATTCTGAGGACACAAGTGAAAAGATAGTGAGCAGAAGGTATATATGCAAAAAACTACTGAACAGAAGGTAGTCTTGCCATAGCCATCATCGACTGTCCTTGCCACATTTGAAGATTGGGTATTTGGGGGTAAATGCAGTCATACAGCATCTTTCAATATACCAAAATTCTCTTATTTTTATCTTCCCAAACTCCACCCCCATTTCTCTTCCTTTCTCCCCTTGTGGAGTACAATTATGGAAAGGCTTACCTGTTTCAGAAGAGCAAGATTACCACCACCTTTACCATACACATGACTGAATAGATGCGCAGGAACTACAACTTCCAGTTCTTCATTTCTGACGACAGCACACTCGTCCCCACTGTACAAGCAAGTAACTTAAAAGCATTAAAAGAATTATTGACGCTAAGAATACTTGTGAAGGATTTTCCACTCATTTCACTAATTATGACTCCATAGCAAATATTAAAAGAGTTCATATTAAGGAAAAAACGTTTGATAAGGTTGTCCACATCACATCAAATCCAGGCAGAAACTGTAAGTGCTGAAAACATTATGCACACACAGATAAGAAACATCTAGCCATAATCCCATCTCCTTCCTTCCCAAAGATACAAGTACTTCTACCTTTCACATCATCACGCAAAGCCCACTTCAACAGTTGCTAGTCTTACTAATTGCTATCTTCAATCAACATTAGATATGCAGGCTTAGACCAATATCATATTACATTACACGCATATTTTCATTGTTGTTAATATCACCAATTGGTACAGATTTTACACAATCACTAAACTAGAGCAAAATGAGGAGTTAAGATCAAGGACACTAGTTAATCACATGACCATAAAAAATAGTTGTTCTACCTGCACAGTTACACCTACTGCTTAAGCTTGCACCAAGAGAAAGAGCGTCAATTAGAATAATGAAAAATAATAGTGACAATGAGATGACAGACCACATGTTTCAAGGATTGGAAAGGAAGGAAAAAGAAAATCATCGTTTCAAGGAATGCCGATTTTTATCGCAGCATATGCAACTGCATTTCAAGGAATGGCAAGTTCAAAATCGGATAATGGTTGTTACATGACAGAACGACTGAGCTTTAATTCCATTGACCCACCCACTATTCACACTAGCTACTCTCTCTTCTCTTCCCTTGGCATCTCACTACCTCCTCCACTATCATCCCTGTATCTGCCACTGCCTCTTTTCAACTATGCCACCGACTCAGAGACTCTCATCAGTCACCACCTGTGTTTCCACCACCTTATTTGTCCACTGAGCACCTGTGCCTCCCCATGTGCCAACAACGGCCAAAATTTACACTTTTCAAATCACCAAAACTTGGGCATAATTCCTCTGAAAATCTCATGAAACAGGTGTTGAGGAGAGATTAACTGGTGAGTTCTTGTTCTCATTTCATGCAAATCTGCTCAAAATCTTCGGTTGTGGTTTTAAATACCGTCTGGAGTGGGTGAGGGACGGTGGTCATCATGGTTCTGAGCAAGGGAAGGTTACATCGGATGTAGGTAAGGGGAGTGGAGAGAGGCAAAGCTAGGCTGGAATGATTGGTTTTGACGATGCATACGGGAATTCATAGAGGGTCAAGACAGTGGAGGTGGTCATGGAGGTAATGAAGGGGATGGTGATGAATGATGAAGCTGTTATAAAGTGGAGAGGGAATGGATGACAGTATAAGCGGAAGAAGTGGTGTAGTGATGGTGTTGGCTGCAGTGACTGTACTGTTGCAAACTTGTAATGATGGTGGGACTGCTTGCAAATGGTTGCAATGTAGTAACAACTAACAAGTGCTGATGCAATGGTGAAATCCGCAAGCCTTAGTTGGCAAAATACAGGATCCTTAGGGTTGAGGGGGGTAAGTTTTGCTAAAAAGCAGCAGCAATGGGAATACAAAAAGCTAAACTGAACACTAACAAAAGGAAAAGCAGATATCAATTGCCTTCACCATTCCAAAAACTTGCCAGGAACAATACTGATAATGAAACATGGGAGAACAAAAATGATGATACTTTATAGAACCAACCTGCCAAGTTCTGAACTACTGCTAGATGCCATAAAATCGTCTTGATTTTCTGTAAATGTAGTCAGAATACGTCCAGACGTAGACTGCAATCAGATTGGCAGCAACTAACCATACTTAAGTTCCAATCTATTGCGTGGATGATAAATATAAGACACTAATAAAATTTTACCTGTGATGACAGAACCGTGGGAGGCAAAGGATTGTTTGTATCACAAGAAATTCTAAACTTTTCCATTTCATTTGCCATTGTAGTTGGTGTATGGACACCAGGAGTCCGACCATATAGTTCGTGTGGAAGAAGAGGTGCCATATTCATTTTGCTGGTAAAAATGATTTCCCTTAGTGTCCATGTGACTTGAAGCAGACAAATATGCACGTCAGAATACTCACCAACTATCTACAATAAGGTAACATGACCAATTCTTTAGAGGGAATGCAGTATGTCAAAGAAAAAGAGACAAGCGACTCACATCATAGTGTTAACATCAGTGAATGCTGGAAAAGCATAAAATAGGTGTCTATTTATCAATCTCTCTCTCACACACACACACACAAAAAGATGCTGGGAAACTTACCTTTCTGAATAGCTAAGATGTGAAAAAGAGAAGGCCATGATTATAATTATAAACAACGAATTTAGAAAATAAGGAGAAATAGTGTACATATTCTGCCTTGTGTTTCACACAGAGTCTCACTTTTTTTCTTTTTTCTTTGCTTGTGTGGTTGGAGGGGGGGAGGAGGGGAGTTAACACGTGAAAAGGAAAGGGCTCAATCATAATAAGAACATATTCTGCCTTGCTGCACGACTAGTCACCCTTTTTTTCTTTCTTTCTGCTTTTGTGTTGAGGGAGGAAGGGGGGAAGAACCAGGGAAGGATGATCATGACATGATCCATGAATCATATACACAGCTACATCATTGATAATAAAGCAAAATTTTCATCAGCATTCCTTTCAAAGATAATGTATGCCATGGCAAATGAGAGATCAAGAATATGCAAAACAGATATATTTGGTCACTTAAGTAGAATGAGAAGATAAAAAGTAGCACAACATCAGCATCATCCTTCACAAGCAGATAATCATACCTGTATAATTTTCTTACCAACAGAAGAATCTGTACGATGACTCTCTAATATCTGCACTTCAGCACAAGCAATATCTTTGATATTTAACATGCTTGCATGACTAAATGGAATCAGAAGTCTTGCAGTCACAGACTCCCCTCCACTTGAACCTGATGCGTGCCCCAATTCCGAGGCAGCTTCCATTAAACTTCCAAAAATGCGAAGAATGGCATCTTGTGCCGGAGAATTCTGCCATTCTTTATTCTACATATGATGAGCCAGCAAGCATATTATTATTAAAGGTCAAAGGAGGAACCTACTTCTTGTGTTGTTGTTCCGTATTTAGTTACTTTTTCAAGATGAGAAAACTATCACTGATCAAACTTACACAAGATTCTTAACCAACAAACACGAGGCTGAACATGAAAGAAATACTCTTCTTTTAATCTACGCACTTGGTAATCTTGCACTATTCACATACTCCACCTTGATCATCTCTCAAATTTTTATGATTTATGATCAAAGCTCTACATCGACAAACATGAAAATCAAATTGTGTAGATTAAAAAAAAGATAGATGTAATACATGGAGAACGGAAGTGGACATACAAAAGAAAGAAAAAGAATTGTTAGTAATCTATGTTACACATGAATGTCCTCAATATAGAAATATGTTATTTTCACACCAGATCTTTAAACTTCTATCAGATCTAAGGGAAAGCAACAAAAACTAACAGACAGTTATAATAACACAATTCGTAATGCAAGTAGGGTCCTGATTCAATTAGACACAAGCAGAGTAGTGCAAGTACAACTAAATTAATTTTTTTTTTTTTGAGAAGAAAAGTATGATTTGTTAACTCGACCTTTCAAAACGACAAGAAACTGAAATGATAATAACGTGCAAGTATTGTATCAATAGTTAACAATTTAAAATTCTAATGCACTAGATTATCCAGTTAGATCGAAGTTATACAATAGATAACATACATAAAAGGAAAAAAAGTAAAACCAGAAAATAGATTTCAAAAGAATTTGACAAACCTCCATAGCAGAAACTGTGATGACTCGGTCAGTACACCCCACCACTGGATCTGACACTTCTATTCGAGCTCCTGTTTCCTTTTCTAGAGCCTTCGTTATGCTCCCTCCCCAGCCAATCAAACCACCAACTGCATGAGGGGGGCAAAGCAACCTGAAAACCACTTCTTTGTTCCCTACAACCATACGACTTTGGCCTCTTTCTCCTCCATCTTTATCAAGGCTTTCATGTTTCTGTTCATGCAAAACATGTGCTGCCCCATAAAAAACTGAACTTAAAGATTCAATTATAGATCTTGAAATGTTCCCTTGAAGGCAAAATGTGACAGCAAGCAGTGCCTTCCTCACTGACAGAGAATCGCCTGTGATCTGTAATGGGAAAGTGCATGTGCATAATCAGCGAAAAGGAGAATTAATGACCAAATTCTTCAGAGTAAAAAACAAGAGTTCTCTCATATAGCAATGATTTTGCCATAGGTAACATCTCTAGAGACTGATCATCAAGAACAATGGGTATAGTTTTCTCAAAAGGTTTTAAATACTATTCAAACCATATAGAAAATTAACCATGTGAGAATTTGAAATTTTCTTTTTAACTGTTATCTAGATACTGTAATAGAAGATCCACCTCTAAGATCAATAAAATACAATCTGGGCCAGCAATCTCTGTCCCTAACCGGCATTTTGAGAAGATGGTTGTAAGCTGTTGACAATTTTTTCCCCCTTTCCAAACAGCAACGACAACAGCAAGAACACAAAAACATCATGCTATGTCCAAAACATTAAAAGCTCTCTATTAGCAAAGCTAATTGAAATCCCTTCCGGAAATACACTATATTACCTATGAAACCAGCATTATCTGAAAATAACTCAAAATGCTAGCACAACAAATGAGCCATCAAAGATATCAACTTGCCATTCAAAATTTGAAGATTGATTATCTTGCCATCAGCCCTCTCATTGTTGCAAGTGGTATGCAACATAGCCCAAACCTCAACTGAACTCTTAACGAGTTAAACAGCACAAAAGGAAATGCAATTCTTATTTTGGTAAAGAGGTTAATCTCTTAGAAGTACAAGTTTGTGGCATATCTTATTACCATCTAATGTGGGACACATCTGTCGTATTACAACTTTCTAAAACGTACTTTTATGTTAGGAGCCAGAACATCATTCGTTCCATGCTAGGTGATGTTCAACAAATGTAACAAGAACATGAGGAATATATTTTTTTTAAAAATCTCTTTTATCATTTACAATTATAAATTTTTAATACAAGGAAAAATTATAAATAAATTGCACTCAAAGCTACTAAGATCAAACCACATTTGAACTCTAAGTAGTAAGAGCAAGTGAGCAACTATAATGGTGCTTATAATAGGAGGTCAATAATGAATTGACTGGAAAAGATCTCCATTGCACAATTTCCTTGAGCAACAATTGACAAGGCAAGCTTCATGGTACATAAGTTAATTCAACTAATAATCAAACAAGATCCCACCTGACAATATGAAAATAGAGAGAAAAGGACACAGGAGAAGAGATATTGTATATGATAAAACTATTTGTTATCTTATTCAATAGGCAAGAAAGGAAGTATATATATATATATATATATATACAACTTAAGCAAGTATAATTGACATTCACAATAAATATATTTATAACAATTTCTTATAGATTAACAAACCGAACAAGTGAGTTGGTAAATAATACTCTCTCGCCCATAATATAAGACCTACTTCTTCCTTTCAGACGGAAAGTTAGAGCTGCCCGACGGGCCGGGTTCGGGCCGGCGGGCTTTGCTTATCCGGGCTAGGATAAGGGTCTTTTAAGCCCGGCCCCCCGCCCCCATTGAAAAGTCATACTCAGTACTATTGAAATAGGGGGCTATATATTGAACAGAGTTTTACCGATTCCACAAACTCTCGTTTTTCCAAATTCCAATGATTATCATCATCATCAACATTCCTATGTTTCCCATTCCCAGACGATTTCAGTGTTTACAAATCAGAGGAGAGTATAGAGCCCTCTTTAAGCCCATTTTCATCCGCCCCACCTTACTTCCCACACAACCCGTTTTCAGCCCGGCCCTCTTTGTCCCAGCCCTCCAAAGCCCTCCTACAAACAGGCCGGATCAAGGGCTCCCCCGGCCGGTTGAACACCTCTAACTGGAATTAAGGAGAATGCAGGGAGTCGTAGGATTCTCCAAAAAAAAATTTAATAAAGTAATTTTTTTTTCTTTTTCCTTTTAAAATAAATTTAAAGGGCGATAAATGTTCATTGAAATGGCGTTAAACAATAAATATGGGTACATAATTTGAAAGAAAGGTAGGTGTACTTTAACAATTTAGTGTTAAAATTGAAAATAATATTATGGAACAACATTCTGAGACGCCAAAAAGGAATGTAAACACTATAATATGAGACGGATGGAGTAGTTATTACTCAAGCATAGCATCTTAAAAACGAATATATTATAGGTTCATACCATGGACAAAATTCAGCCATTTTTTTACACAACATTATCAAGTTTTTATACAATACTAGTATTTATCCTTGGTTATACAACATTAATAATCGAGAATATAATTCAACGAAGATTGTACGTAAATTCAAAATGATATCAAACAAAACAAGGAATAAATATAGACCTGAATCAAATCATCAGAAAGATCAGCACAAAGTGGTAGCTCTTCCATGGGTAAAACCCTAACAAAAGCACCAGCAACAACACTTACACCACCATTACCAAGCACTTTAATCTTCTCTTCTCCTTTAACAGTCAACAAACGACAACATCGTACACTCTCTTCACTCATATTCGCTTCAACGATTTCAAAAGTCCTAATCAACGCATCCTGCGCCGGCGATATCTGAAACTTTCTCTCTCCTCCTCTCCCGCCTTCGTCGTGAAGATTGAGTGTCTTTTCTAAGTTTCCTGGACCAACGACGTGGACGATGCGCTCATCGGAGTCAGGAAGCGTGTCGTCGACGTGAAGAAACAAAACGCCAGTTTCGCGAGTGATTCTCTTTGAGACGGAACCTCCGTTTCCTATGATGGCGCAGCCGGATGAATGGTCGCATAGTAGGCGGAAGGCGATGTGTCCTGGGCGTAGTTTTTGGTAGGGTTTAGTGATGGTTTTACTGCTTTTTCTTATCATTTTTGCAGGTTTGAAAATGGTGTTTTCTCTCTCCAAAGTCAGGAAGATGAGAAAGGTGAGTTTAGAGTGAGAGGTTCACTGTTTGTGATCAGAAAAAAGTTGGAGACGTGGTGACGAATGGTAAAATGCGCGGGAAGTGTGCACACAATCTTTTGTTCTTTTCCTTTTCCCTTCTTTTCTTGGTTCGGGAGATTTGTTTCGGTACTAGACTACCGTACTATAAATGTAAAGGAAACTAATCTAAATATTGCAAGTGAGTAACGTTTCTTGCTGTATTGATTCAACATTGTTTCTCTGCCGCGATGCGTGCGGATTTATTTGGTTATTATCATTAAATTTTAGTCAGACATGTAATGTTGCACTCATCAATAGTAACACTAATCAATATCGTTGGAAATATCAAAATATTCTTGATGAAGAAGTTGTTTTCTTGGTATTTTAATTACTACTTGTTAATGGATGTTGGTTTTGTTATTGCATTTCAAAGTTTAGGTAAAATTAAAATTTTTGTCTTTGATTTTGTAATTGATTTGAAAACCGCTCTAGTTGTTATTAATTTGATCTTCAATCATAAATTTTTTCTTTACTACATATATTTTTATTAAAGTATATTTTAGCTATTTTGAAAATCCTACATATTCTTGCATATTTAAATAAGGAAAATTGACCAAAATTAAGGATCAAATTTTTATGATTAAATTGCTGAAAAGTCAAAGTAGGAGACAGATCCCGACTATAATGGATAATAATACCAAATTTTATTTAACAAAGTGATCCTTTTTTTTTTCATATAATAACCTTTTTTAAAATCTTAAAATTATATTATAGACTAAACATATATTTTTTTTTTTTCATAATGATTTTTTCTCACATTAGTTTATCATGATGAAATTTCACTTTGTGATAAAGTAACTTTTTTTCACATAGTCAAACTTCACAATCTATATTTACTCATCTCTTATATATAAAGCTTTTCTTTTCTAAAAATATAGGGACATGAGATCACTAAAAATAGAAAATTTGCCAAATAAAGAATAAAGTAAAAGATTATCCGAATCTTTCTGGAACAGCTTAATCGGAAGATGGATGAATCGCTTCTAGTTGTACATTGCTTTTCTCTATAAGTGCGGTATACATATTTGTTCGCAAATTCCCCTGTGTTATATCATATCAAAGTATCAAACTGTGAATATATTATTAATATTATAACATAAGTATCTTTTCATGTAATCCTCTGTTTCTAAGTATAAAGCATGTCTTAAATTTAGTAATCACTTTTATTCATATTAATAATTTAGTTAACATTTGTAATAAGAAATGGCATTAAATATTGTATTGGTAATCTGAACCAAGCTATAATCTTGCTTTGATAAAATAGTATAAAATGACATTTAATATTACATTGATATCGTAGAATACCTTATATTATGAATCACTTAAAATGAATTGTTGACACTAGATTTGAGTAGCTAATTGAATTAGCGGATTTAACTAACTGATTATATTAGTCGTTTATAATGTTCTTCCATGTTAATTTTTTTAAATTTAATTTATTTTTGAACAATTCTAAATTCAATTTGGGAATATTATTCCCACAATAATCCCACATGACCTAACCTCTACAATATATTTTAAAAGTAATGCGTTGAACATTAAGGAAATAAACTTATGAACATTCAATCTTCTGGGATTTAGTTTTACACTACTTTATTAAAATTAATATCGATGACATACTTTTTTTTACTAGGTTATTTTAAAATAGTTTACAATTAGAAGATATCTAATGTTATTAATCTACCTTGAATCTCTTAAACCTTGAAATAAGTAGATGAAACAATTGAATAATGGAAGTTGGAACCTTGAATTACTCTTTACTAACAAAGACACTCATCACAAGCTGAATTTCTAAATAAGAAGTTAATACTTAAAAGCAAAATGAAGAATAAATTCTGAAAGCTAGTGTCACTTTTACTAACAAAGACACTCATTACACTTACCAAGTTAAGTACTCTCTGTATTAAGTATTAACTTTAGTGTATAAGATCTTGAAGTTTGTTACTCAAAAAAGAAAAAAGAACTTCATTGACACAGACACAGACACAGTAAAAAAAAACAATCACTCCCATCTTATTCACAGGAGATCAACGTGTAATACACAAGGACAGTAACAATAGCCTTCGATAGGGTCATCGTGCAGCCATGATAAACGCCTGAAGGAGGCTCTGGGCAGCTGAGGTCTGATCAGGTGTCCCAGATATGACGATCTTCCCATCACTCCCAGGGCTAAGATCCTGTACTTCAACTTCTGCACCTGGAAATCTGAGCCAACGCCATGCAACATATCAAATATTCATTCGTGCACTAATTCTATGCAACCAAAAGATCAGCTCCTGACACTAAACTAACTCATGAATATTACACATTTATCTT